>VDFB02358833.1:0-60467 GCA_007258455.2 Sequoia sempervirens
CAAGTCTTCTTTGTATCTCTGTGGTAGTGAGCCCTTCGAGTTGTATCCTTGTGGATAGTGATTCCAGATAGTGAGCTCTTAGTTCAGGCAGTGAACCTTTTTGTAATCGGTTTTTATATTCTCTATAGTGTGAGTGAATCCTCATTGTGGTTTTTTTCCCTCATTGGGTTTTCCACGTAAATCTGGTGTTATTGTGTTTATGCATTGGATTTGAGTTTCTACATTGAAATTTGATGATTAATCATTTGAGCAATTTAAGTATTAGTTTCGGTAATTGAATTGAAGGTTAAAATATGTGAGAACTGATTCAACCCCTCCTCTTAGTTGTCCTATTCAACAATTGGTATTAGAGTTTGGTTCATTAGTGAAGAGCTTAACTGCTTGAGGAAGGTCTAGGATGGATAGCAAAATGGTCTTTGATTAAATATGAGGTTTGTTGGAACTAATTATGGTATCTGGAAAGTATTGATGGGAGAATTTTTGGAGTATTGCTGATATGATGTAGAGAAAACTTATAAGAATCCCTACACTCCTCCTGCTAATGGTCCAAGTACACCTAAAGAAATTAGAGAACATGAAGCGGATAAAAAGGTGAAGTTCATCTTGAAGAATAGTCTGGTACATTTTGAGTTGATTAAGGTTCAAAATTTGAAGATAGCTAAGGAAGTTTGGGATGCTTTAGAAAGAGCACATGATGGTGATGAAATAGTTAAAGAGGGGAAATTACATAATTTGGAAACATAGTTTGATATTATACATATGTCTGAAGATGAAAATTTCAAAGCTTATGTACAAAGATTGGATGAGGTAGTGGATTGAATGTGATCTCTTGGCGCTACTATAGATGAAACCAAGATTGTAAAGAAGATTCTTAGAACTCTTCTTGGTGCTTATAGTGAGAAGGTGAGTGCTATTGAGCATAATATAAATTATAATACTTGTACTAAGGATCTACTATTAGAATTTTTGACATCTTATGAGATGAGGAAGTTGAGTCTAAGAAATGGAGGCAAAACAAAGACTACTTTTAAAGTACAAAAACTGAACATCTAAATGAAGAAAACGTTGATGAAATAGAAGCTAACTTTGTAAGAAGAATGAGAAAAGGCTCTGGTAAGTATGAAGGTAAGTTGCCTTTTAAGTGCTTTATTTGTGGAGAAATAGGTCATTATGTTGCAAAGTGTTCAGAAAGAGCTAAAAGGAATAAGCAAAGATATGAGAAAGAAAAGAAAGGCAAGAAGATTAATATAGTTTACTATGTGAATGAGAATGCTAGTATTTTAGACAAATATTCAAAATATGAAGATCTGGATGACAATGAATGCTTGTTCTTGGTGATTAAGGATGAACCTACTTCTACTAATTCAAAAAAACAAAGGAAAGTCCTTCAAAGAAGGAGAATGAGAAAAGTGAAGGTACAGTTATCTCTACCCTACATGCTAAACAAGAAAATAATTTTTGGGTAGTTGATAGTGGTTTCTCACATCACAGGACTAGTGATAAGAGTAAGTTTGTAAAGCTTGAGAAATATGATGGAGGTTTGGTTATGTTTGGAGATGATATTGGTGCTAAAATCTAGGGGATAGGTTCAGTAAGTTTTGATGGCAAGCATCATACTAACAATGTTTACTATGTTAATTGTTTAAGGCATAATTTGTTGAGCATTGGTTATATGTATAGAAAAGGATATGATCTTGTGTTTAAGGATGAAAAATGTGAGATCCAGAAGGGATCTGAAACATTGATTGCTACAGAAAAGAAATCTAAAGGAAATATTTATCAACTTAAGGGTGTTGATGGACGATGCTTTATGACTCCTGGATAAATGACATTTGGTTAAGGCATAGGAGAATGTGTCACATAAATTTTGATAACTTGGAAAGGATTAGTGCTATTCAGGTCGTGAGAGATTTACTGAGAATTACAAAGCCCGTCAATGCTATTTATAGGAATTATCAGTTTGGGTTCAAGCAAGCAAGAAATCATTATAGATCAAGAGAACAATCTACTACTGGATTACTAGACTTGGTTCATACAGATCTTTGTGGTCCTATGAGAGTGTGAAGTTTACTTGGTGAAAGGTACTTTATGATTTTAATTGATGATTATTCTAGATATACATTGGTTACATTTCTTAGAGAGAAATTAGATGCATTAGATAGATTCAAGGAATTCAAGGCTATGGTTGAAAATGAAGTGAATTTGAAGATAAAATGCTTAAGATCTGACAAAGGTGGAGAATTCACCTCCCATGAGTTCAATATGTTTTCTGAAGTGCATGGAATAAAGAGACAGTTATCTGCTATAAGAACTCCTTAGTAGAATGGAGTTGTTGAAAGGAAAAATAGAACAATTCAAGGGGCTACTAGGTCAATGATCACTAAAGTCGGATTACTAAAAATTTACTAGAAAGAAGCTATTCATATTGTTGTATATGTGTTCAATCGAGTTCAAGCAAGGACAAATAGTACAAAGACTCCCTATGAGCTATGGCATAGAAGGATTCCTACAGTTAAATATTCAAGGTATTCAGAAGCAAATGCTATATCAGAAGAGATGAAGAAACTTTGGGCAAGTTTTATTCAAGAAGTGATGAAGGAATATTTCTTGGATACTCTACCAAAAGCAAGGCATATAGATGTTTCAATAAAAGACTGAGAAAGATTGTAGAGAGCTCAAATGTGAAGGTTGATGAGATAGTGAATAATTCTATTGATATTGATGGATATGTGTCTGATGAACATGACTGTGCAAGAATAGAAGAAATTGTGGAAGAAAAAGATAAAGATGAGCAGGAAAAGTAGGATGAATAGAATGAAAGAGAAGAAGATGCTCTAGTGATGTCTCCTAGGACACCAAAATATGTACAGAGGAATCATTCAAAAAATTAGATTATTGGAGACAAGACAAAAGGTGTGTTAACCAAAAGAAAAGTTGTTGCTGAAGTAAATTTGTGTTTATTCTCTAAGATTGAGCCAAAGATAGTAAGTGAAGCCTGTAAAGATGAACATTGGAAGGAAGCAATGAAAGAAGAAATTTTGTAGATTGAGAAGAATCAGACTTGGGAATTGGTCCCAAGACCAATAGACAAAAATATCATTAGATCAAAATGGGCATTCAGAAATAAGTTGAATGAGAATGGAGAAGTTCTCAAAAAAAAAGTGAGGCTTGAGTGTAAAGGATACTCACAAGTAGAAGGCATAGATTTTTAGGATACTTTTCCTTAGTAGCAAGAATGGAAGCTATAAGGATGTTCTTGGAATTGGTTGCTTATATAGATTTCAAAGTCTATCAAATGGATGTCAAGTCAGCATTTCTGAATGGTGAGCTAGAAGAAGAAGTTTACGTGGAACAACTGGAAGGATTTCAGTTAACAAATCAACAAGATATGGTGTGTAGATTGAAGAAAGCTTTATATGGATTGAAGCAAGCTCCTAGAGCTTGATATGCAAGGTTAGACAAGTATTTGATTCAACAATGATTTAAAAAAGGCACGACAAACAACAATTTGTACTTTAAGATTGAAAATGATAAAATCTTGATTGTAGTTGTATATGTTGATAACATTATATTTGGAGGAAATGAAAAGATGTGCAAGATGTTTGTGGAAGAGATGCAAAAATAATTTGAAATGCCTATGTTTGGAGAGATGAATTTCTTTCCTGGGCTATAGATTAATCAAACAAAGAAATGAATTTTGATTTCATAGTCTAAGTATGTGAGAGAGATGCTAAATAAGTTTGGAATGGATGGTTCGAAACCTATAAGTACTATGGCGACTGGTTGCAAATTGGGTAATGATGATTCACCTAAGGCTGATTAGATCAAGTATAGATCTATGATTGGTGGACTACTATATTTGACTGCTAATAGACCAAATATTATGCATGTGGTCTATCTTGTGGTTAGATTTCAAGAAGATCCGAAGGAAACACATATTGTCGCAATTAAAAGAATATTCAGATATTTGAATGGCACTCCAAATTATGGATTATGGTATCCTAAAGATACCGACTTTACACTTAGTGCATATACAGATGCAAATTGGGCTGAATGTGTAGACGAAAAAAAGAGTACAAGTGGTGGTGCATTCTTTCTTGGATGCAGATTGGTGGCATGGTTAAGTAAGAAGCAAGATTTAGTCTCTTTTTCTACTACTGAAGTTGAGTATATTGTTGCTGCATCTTGCTATACACAAGTTCTATGGATGAAACAAACATTGAAAGATATCATAGTGCTATATGATGATCCCATTTCTATCTTTTGTGATAATACAAGTGCAATTAACATTTCAAAGAATCTGATGATGCACTCAAGAATGAAGCATATATCTATTAGATATCATTTTTTGAGAGAGAAGGTCATGGAGAATGAAGTCAAGCTTGAGAATGTTTCGACAAAGGATTAGATTGTTGATATATTTACAAAGGCTCTTCCTAAAGATACTTTTGAGTATCTGCTAGAGAAGTTAGGGGTTATTTCCCCTCCTTTCATAAACTAAGATGCATTTGGAGATGCATTAGTCTGGTGGATTCATGGTTCTATCTTTTTGGACTGACATTTTGGTGGCTACCTCTCAGGAGGAGCATGTAGTTTCAAGTGTTGTCATTGTCAGTATTCTATTTTCATTTCAAAGGAAGATTCAATGAACATATTCTTTTCTTTTGTTGTTCATGTCAAAGGGGGAGAGAAAGAAAATGAGAGAAAGAAAAAGAGAGAAATCAAGTAATGAGGAAGATGATCTTCTGAGGGGGAGAAGAAAAAAGAAAAATCTTGAGAAGTATATTAAGAATTGGTATGGTGTCTTTGATGGCTTTTCACATCATGTGTTGCCATCAATGACAAAGGGGGAGATTGTTGCAAGAATGAAAAAAGGAATGAAAGTGTTGTCATTGATGTCAACTAGTCAACTAGTTATCTACTAGTTGCTAACATTGGTTGTATAAGTTGAGGATATTGAGAAAATTATATTAAAGGAAGATTACAGGTATTTAGTTGTTGCTCAGGATGATGATCTGGTACTTGTCCCTATGTTTTTGTGTGTTTTGGCTGAGGTTTGAGAGAAAAGTTGTTGGTCGGGATTTCTCTTTGATGAAGTCTTTTGACTTGCGATTCTAGAGTTAAGATGTTCTTATTGCATTGAAGATATTTTTGGTTTCTGGAAGTTTCGAGCTTAATTGTTCTATGTGTTTTACACTATTTTGGTTGATCATGGGTTAAGCACTATCTTCAAAGTTGATGAAGCGTGTTGGATCTATTTTGGGTCTCAGTGAAGCGTGTGTTTGGTTCACCCTCATTCTAAGTCCACTCTAGTATATTTTGGTGTTGACCTAATTTGAATTTGAAGTTGGATGAATGACTTTATACCTTTTTCAAGGTTGGAGATAGTATAAATACAAGATGAGCTAGTAATGAAATATGTACAAAGAAAAGAAGGAAGATAAGTGAAAGAGAAGACATGACTTTAATGCTATTCATAAAGTGTGTGTGAGTTATGTGTGTGGCAGATCATTGTGAAGCTTAATGTTGAGTTTTTGGATGAAGTGAGCAGAAGGTGAACTCTATCATTCATGCAAGTTGATTAGTGATTGTGGTGGAACATTTTGTTGCATTGGGATTGTTGTCTCTCTGTAACAAGTCTTCTTTGTCTTCTTTGTATCTTTGTGGCAGTCATCCCTCCGAGTTGTAGCCCTATGGACATTGAGTCCTTATTTCAAGGAGTGGGCCTTATCTCAGACAGTGAGCCTTTTTGTAATCAGTTTTGATATTCTCTATAGTGCGAGTTAATCCTCACTGTGGTTTGTTTCCCTCATTAGGTTTTCCACCTAAATCTGGTGTTATTGTGTTATGCCTTGGATTTGAGTTTCTACATTGGCATTTGATGATTAATCATTTAAGTAGTTTAAGTATTAGTTCTAGTAAATTGAATTGAAAATTAAAATCTGTGACAATTGATTCACCCCCCTCTCAGTTGTCCTATTCAACTATCTTTCCATCATTAGAGTCATCAAGTATATCCACAATCACCTTAGGTGATGATAATCCCATATTGGTAAAAGGGAGAGGGTCTATTGAAGTTGAAGGAGGAAATTTTTTAAATGTTCTAAGTGTACCTTCACTATCAACTAATCTCTTTTTCAGTGTATCAAATAGCTCATTTAGGGAAGGGAATGAGAGTACACTTCTCTCCAAATTCAATTTAGATAAGAGAATTACAAAGCGACAATTTGGTAGCAATAGGGTCTTGGAAAATCACCAATCCAAATTATATACCTTCTCCAATTTTTCCATAGATATTGAACTCCAAAAGCACTACTAACTCATTTAGATGAAGTTATCAAATTATGGCATGAGCAGTTCGGCCATCTTAACTACCACTATCTTGAGAAATTATGTCAATAGAATATGGTCAAGTGATTACCTAATTTTTTAAATTTTATAAAGGGCTTTGTGAAGGTTGTGCACTTGGAAAACATCTAGAAGCAAAATTTGACAAAGGAAAATCATGGAGGGCAACACAAGTTTTAGAACTTGTTCACAATGATGTTTTAGGGGATTTTCCCCATCCATATTTTACAAAGGCTAGATATTTTATCACCTTTATTGATGATTTCTCACACTTTACAAGGGTCTACTTCCTTAGGAAAAAATTAGAAGTGTTTGAATCTTTTCAAGATTTCAAAGCTCTTAACAAAAATCAATCAGGTCCATAGTCATCAGGGTTCTTCAAACAGATAATGGAGGTGAGTATTTCAACAACCATTTTGAGTAGTTTTGCATATTAGAGGGGATATATTTGCAACACATAGTTCCTTATACCCTTCAATAAAATGTTGTTGTCAAATGAAAAAAAAGAGATCTTTAAAAGAGATGGCTAATTGTATGATTCAATCTAAGGACCTTACAACATCATATTGGGTAGTGTTATGCCTTGCATAACCACCTCATTTTAAATTTGATTAAAATGGGACCCTCTTTTTCTTTCGCTCTTTGTGTTTTGCCCCTTCAATTTTTGAGGTTTTGCTTTGCCTTGGCATGTGCTTAATATGTTTATCTTGCTTTCCCAAGTGTTTTTCCCAAGTTACATTTTGAAAATCTTATGTTTTGGGATAAGTTCAGAGTTTTGCTCAGGTTCAATATTTTCCTATCTATTCGGATTTTCCTGAACTTCTTTCAAAATCCGGTTTCTTGCTATCATTCAGGTTTTTGAGCCAATTCAAGATTTTCTGTCTAGGTCAGATTTTTATGGATTTTCGCCTGGCCGTTGGGTTTCCAAGTTTGGTCAATTTTTGGAGCTTTATGCCATTTTTATTTATCATTTTTGTTCTCCTGAGTTGAGATATTCACCTTGTTGTGCTTTAAAATATTGGTCTTGCTTGGAGTTTGATTCTTGTGTGTTTGGGAATTTCATGGCTTGTCCTATGCATTCATGGTTAAAATTTAGGGTTTCATGCCTAGGGCGTTGCCATCTTGTCTTGTTTTTCTTTTGATTGAGCCTAAGATTCAAAGAGGGTTTGTAGGAGGCTCATGTTAAACGATTTCCATTCCCAGGGTCCTCAAATTTATGACCTTTGGTCAATTTGGGCGAAGTCGTTGTCAATTTTCAAGTTTTCTGCCGACCTTGGGATTTTCCCACCTGGCCGGATTTCCTCGGATCTCTTTAGTTTCCTAGATTGCACTCAAAGTACGGCTCAACCTTTTAACACTGCAGTTCAGAGTTTTGTGCTCTTCACGGAATTTCGGTTTGGTTGGATTTTTCTGAATTCTCTATTTGCCTTGTGGAATTTAGGAAATTTGGATAAAATTGGTAAATCTAATGATGAATGCTTGATATTCTTTGCTTGTTTTGATGAATTTCAATGATATATGCATTCCTTCTTCATTCAAGTGATCTCTTGGTATAACTTATGCCTACTTCAAAATTCTCTGTTCTGGTCAGATTTTCCTGGTTTCCTTCAGTTTTCCCAAAGTGCAATGTTCTGAGTTATCCGTGTAAATCTGGTCTAGCCAAACTTTTCTGAATTTTCTAGGAGGCATTGTGGAACGAGGAAATTTGATAAAATGGATGATTCTAGTGATGAATTCTTGTGTTTCCATGCTTTAATTTGGTAAATTTCACTAATGTATGCTGCTTATGTTCAATTTTGATGCTTAATGGCTAATCTAATGGATTTTATCATGATTTTAAGCTAACTCTTTGATGAAATGTTATCAAAAATCAGATTCTCACATTGGTGTTTGATGAATGTAGGTTGAGTCTAGCAAGGCAGCGGCTGGAATGGCTAAGAGACTGGAACAATACGATGGGACAGATATGAAGAATAACATTGATGCCATTGAATGGCAAACTAGGGTTTCGCCTATGTCACTTGAGGACAGCTTGCAGAGGATGTTCTTGATGACGAATTCCATAATGGAGCAAGGTATGGGCGACGTGGAGGAAGCAGTTATTGCAAAATGCGTCAAAAGTTGTGCTTCCTCATCGTTTTTCTCTTCTTCAAGTCTTCATGCATTTTGGTCTATTTCTTGCCTCTGGTCGGTGCCCTTGCATTTATTTCATGTTTGACTTTGTTTCAAACTCCTTCTAGGGCCGACGTGTTTTGTAACTGACTCATTTTGTAAACCCTAAACTGGGCTGACGCATTTTTGACGTGTTTGATATAAATATGGCATTTTCGCCTCTTTGTAAAAAATCTTCTTTTCTAGTAAGAGTTAGGAAATCATTGTTACAAAGTTTTAGAGAAGATTTAGATAAGTTAGAAGTTAGGGTTAAGAAAGATGGAAGATTCAAAAGGTAGAGGATAGGATGTAGAAAAGGTGAGTTAGGGTTTTCAAAGTAAGTTAGATGTTTCTTTACAGTTCAGCAGGAAGAGGAGGTGATGTATCTTCTTGATTTTCTTAGCATAGATGGAGATAGTTTAAAGACATGGGTTTCTATACACTGGTGATCTTGCCAGATTTGTAAATTTTGTTTATCTGTTTCATTAACAGTAGGAGAATCCAGATTTAAACCTTCTTTATATTATGCTCTAGAATGGTATCTATTTTGTGTTAATCATTTTTTATTTGAAAATATTTCAAGGAATGAAATTATATCTTATGTTTTGTTTGAATGATGATTTGCAATCTATGGTTTAAGTTTGCACTGTGGATGAATAAAACTTTGTATCAATTACAAGTTAAGTTTATTCTGCAGTTCTAATTTAGGAATTCCTTGGAAGGTAACAAGTGTGATTAGTTGAATGAATCAACATTCTTTTTCAGTTTGAAAACCTTGATCTATTTTTTTCCATTTCTTTAAAACCACTGGTTAAAGTAGGTTTAGATAGATGTTTGATCTTGTAACAATCCAGAAGCTCAAAACCAGCAGGCCCCTTGAACATTACAACCATATTGACCACTTTGTGAAACAACAACGTTGTTAACCAACATCAAAGACCTTGGGAGGTGATTATTTTAATTACTGGTTGTCTTTTTCAGGAGAGGTGAGATACTTTTATCTTACCTACATGTTGTGGGTCAATTTGGCACATCAACAAGTAGAAGTAGTCAGTTGTACATGTTACATTCATAATAGAGTTCCACATAAATCCTTGAAGGGTATCACTCCCTTTGAAGCTTGGAAATGATGGAAACTAGTAGTTGGTCATTTTAGAGCTTTTGGGTCTCAAGCCATGACACATTTTAAAAGAACATCACAAGGCTTTGGATCCACAATCCAAACCTCATATCTTTGTTCGATATCCAGATGGTGTAAAATTTTGTCACCTACTCCACCTTATGACACATGAGTTTTTTATTGAGAGAAGTGTTAAGTTTCAAGAAATATCTATTGAAACTATACTTGACACTTCTCAACATATTATGGTCTCACTAGATCCTAATTGCAGTACTGGTGATTCAAATCATTCTCAGTAGATTCCTAGTGTAGTATCTTCTTCTTCTAGTTCTCACAATGATGACAATGATGAGGGCTCATCTTTATCTAGTTTAGGGATTACATTGGAAGTTGATATTTCTGCACTAGAATCATCCACATCTCACACTCTACACATGGAAGATATAGGGATATAGGATCCAACAAATGATAAACAAATTCAAGTAGATTTTCAAGCGGGGCACTTGCCTTCTTTGCTTTAGTTTACAATCCACATACATTTAGAGAGGCATCATGCATACCATAGTGGGATATTGCTAGTATGGATGATGAATATGCTTGATTATAAATTAAACTTAGGAATTAACTTTACTTACTAAGGGAAGGAAGATGGTTCAATGTAGATGGATATATCAAACTATATTTGTAGCAGATCTAGGTCAGTTGATAAACTTACAAAGCACAGTTGGTTGCCAAAGTTTTTCATAGGTTGCAGGCATTGACAATACAAAAACCTTTGCACCAATTGCTAAGATGACTTTGATTCAACTCACACTAGCTATGACCACAATAGATGGATGTGAAGAGTACATTTCTTCATGGAGACCTTGAGAAGGAAATCTACTTGGAAAAACCACCAAGGTTTGTTCAATATTCATCCTTAGTTTTTAGACTTAGGAAATCTCTTTATGGCCTCAAACAAGCCCCTAGGGCTTGGTATGCCAAGATGGATTCCTAACTCCTATCTTTAGGTTTTGCTAGATTCCATTCAAATCCTAATGTTTATCTATTATGACAAAATTATTCACTTTTGATACTGGTTCTATCGGTTGATGATCTTTTGATTATCGGGAGTACTTCATCTACCATTGCACTAGTGAATTTACATCACTTTAGGATAGATTTGAGATGAGAAACTTGGGTTTATTGCACTACTTCATTGGCATTGAGATTTCACTAGGGATCACTCTTGCATAACCTAACTACACTCTTGATCTACTTACACAATTTCACATGACTACTTGTAAACCATCTCTGACTTCCTTTCTATCTAGAGTCAAGCTTGAGACTTCCTATACTACATCATTTGTTGATGCTACATTGTATTGACAACTTATTGGTATTCTTATATACTTGACTCATACTAGGCCAAACATTGCCTATGTAGTAGGCATGGTTTCAAGATTTATGCAGAAACCTCATGAGATGCATTGGAAAGCAACTAGGAAGATCCTTCATTACCTTCATGGTACTCTTGGGTTTAGGATTCATTTCAGAGTTGGTTCATCAGCTGACTTGGTTGATTTTATAGATTCATATTGGGCTGATGACATTAAGCATCACAAATCCACTTCAAGTTACAAATTTTCACTCGGTTTAGGTCCTATCAATTGGTCTAGGAAGAAATAGAATTCTATTTCTATATCATCCACAGAGGCAGAGTTCAAGGGGGCTATTAACTCAAATATTGAGGCTATATGGCTTTAGGGAATTCTTTCTAAGTTTGATATTCCTTTTAGGAAGCCTACAATCATTTATTGTGACAACTAGAGTACTATTTAGACATGTAGGAATCCAATTCAACATCAATGAACCAAATACACAGATATTCATATGTAGATTCATGGCTAAGAAAATGGTATTGGTAAATTTAATTTATTAATAATGATATATTGTACACTTGTTATGGGATAAATTCTCTCAATCGTTTATTAATGATAGTCATATATTATGTAGAAATTTAATAGGAAATCCACAAATAGAATATTTAGTCTAGGTGTTGGAAAAAAATATCTATGAATGATTAAGTGGATTGGTTATATATATCATATTCTATTGTTGTTTTGATTCTATCAAATCAACCTTAAGAGATGATCTAGTCTAGTTTTGTTGTAAATTCTCCATATTTCCTTTGTAGAAAGTTAATCAACTATAAAACACTTGAAAAATAAAGTATAATCTCAATTCCATTTGCTATAAAACACTTGAAAAATAAAATATGATCACAATTCCATTTACTTTGGGTGAATTACTATGAACCTTGATCGTTAGAGAGCAATCCTAAACTATTTATTGACAAGAGGAAATCTTATAATAGATGCAACAAAGAAATCCTTCACCATTTAACATGTATACCTAAAAAATCTAAATATATTCCCTCATTATATCATTACCACGTATCTTTAAACTAATTCTTAATTAAAATCCACACAAATTTCTTAGACGTCGTGTATACCCAAGAGCTACAACAAAGTCTCACATCCATAGAACTCTCCAGAGTATTTCTTGAAAGTAAACTCTACAACCCACAACTAAACAATTATGATCTATGTGACCAGTAGAATAATAAATTAAAAGAGCCCAAATCCAAGTGACAAGATACACTGTATTTCGTAAGGTCTTTGCATCCGTAGGATTCTTGTAGGAATATTAACCTATGAAATCATATTAAAATACTATAAATATAAATTGAATTGTTTTAGGTGTTGAAAGAATGAGAAGAATGTTGTTTATATAGAAAATTATTATAAACCAAACTTCAAGGACATCTATAATTTTTTAAAATCTAAGGATTTGGAAAAAAATGTTTAAAGTAAAAAATATTTCTATTAAAAAGTAGAAGAAATTTCTATTAAATAATTTAGAAATATAAGGAAAAATATAAATAAATATATAATTTGTAATTATAACAATGACTTGCATGCAATGAACTGTTTCTTTAACTTGAGATATATAGCTAGTCAAAGTCTACACAAACATTTCACATGTATATAATATGCCATTCTAGAGTCATGGTTTTGAGCAAGGTAAAATTAAGAGAATGTTTGAGCTAGAATCCAATAATCTAGATATTAAGATCAAAGATCAAAGTCTTGTTTATATTGGGATTAGTTTTATATTTGTGTTAAGATGTAAAATAATATAAAAAACTGTTAGATCAAATATTTTAAATTACAATAATCATTTTACGTAAAAATATATTTGAAATAAATTAAACTAAAATATACTTTTCAATTATAAAAGATAAAATCTTAATTAAATGTAATGAAAAAAATACTCATAAATTAAAAAGGTCATAAAAATTCTATGATATTAGATCTTAGATAAATTTAATTGAAAAATACCCATCAATGATAAATCCTATATCTCCAATAGATTTTAATTAAAATATTTTCCAATTTTAAGAAAAAATTTAAAATGAATTTAGCTAAAAATATGTCATTGGATGAACTAAAGGAACTCTATAATGAATGGTTCATAAGGAACAACATTTAGTGGACGTATTACAAATGTAGTAGCAAGCAAAGTGAGATTGATCTTGGGGAAACTCTATGGTAATGCACACTTCAACAAGAGTTGAAATGAGATGACAAACCTCCCAAAAATTCTAATGCTTCACCCTTGTGATCTAGATGCAATAAATGAAAAGTATACGATTAATATTCACTAGAGATGACCTTGTGTGAACTATTATTTTATGAAATATAGATCAATTCTTAGAAGCCACAGATAAATCCTAATAAAACACTAATAAAACATAATTAATATTTGGTATAATTACATTAAGTATAATTAGGTCACTGAATCTTAATACTAGCCATGCAAATAATTTGGTGACCTATTCAATTTGAGAAAACTTTGACAATATAGACTATTTCCCTTGAGTATAGCAAGTCCCAAATATACCATAAGAAGACTAGGATAGACATTTACCCTAGATGTTATAATCTTTGTTATAAATATAATCATATTTAGTAATACTTGAGAACTATAGGCTCACTATAACAGTGTTTAGGAAGAACATGCAAAGATGATAAAATAATTAAAAAGTGAAAGAGGCACCCCAGAAAAGCTAAAGATTTAAAGTATAGGGAAATTTACAAAGTAACTAATTAATTTTGATATATCATAAAGTTAAGATGCATTTCTCAGAGATAATTTAGTGATTTAAGAGAATGATCATAGGATCTAGGAAGTTAGGAGAGACACTTAGAAATAAAGTTAGTGCAAACATTGAATGAATGATAAGTAAAATTTTCAAGGAGAGTACAAAATTTAATAAGGATGGCAGACACTAAATGAGAATATACTTCCTTGATAATTTTGGCATGTTGGTTGATCAATGAATACCTCCTTTTTATTTGGTTCAAATAATAAAATAAAGAATGGAAAGGTGATTTATAGTGATATATTTTGCTAAACCCTTGTTGGAGGAAGAGAAAATAGACCCTACTCTATGTAGTATAGGGTTGGATAAAATTATTAAGCTAGAGGTAGGGATGATTTTTTTCTATTAAAAAACAAGGATAAATGCATACAAGTGAGTATATTTTTTATCTCACTATGACTCTATGTTTGTTTTTGAATTAAATATTATTATTTTATATTTTTATTACTAAATATTTATGCTTAATGACAAGCATAAATTTCATTTTCAAGAAATCATAAACTAATAAACTATAAAGCTATCAATATGACCACTAGAAAGATGGTAGATTTCTTTATTTGGATTTTCTAGGTGATGGTATAATGAACGAAAAGATGGATGTATTACAAGGGGTAGAGGGTAATATTTTAACATTTATATGTTATGAATTTACATAAGATGGGAATATGATTCTTTTATTAGGCATTCAATATTATTAGGTAAATTTATTTGCTAAAATTGGGTTATCATTAAGTAAATTGTGGAGAATTGGTGCTATATAAGTGGTAGAGACTTTCTCATTTAGCACGAAGAACTTAATTTAGTGAGAAGTCTCAAAATATTTACTAGTGACATGAAATATAAGGGCCTTGGGAATTACATTCATTTATTCCTAGTAATCTTTTAGCTCGTAGGAAGTTCCTATGGTGCAAGTATGAAAGAATCATTCATATGGTGGTTTGAATGGTTTGATTCTTTTCCCTCACTATAGCTACATACTTTGGGGTAGGTAGTCATAACTATGGTCTAGGCCTATAAAACTTTCAAAGATCACCTAATCGTATTATAAAAATCATTCCATGTCATGTAGATGATTGAATATAAAAAGGAGGTGGACTTCTAAAGTAATTCATTCTTAGAACATGAAGGGTATATGTCCAATTTAACCTCCTATTCTTCATAGTAATGGATTCTCTTGAAATGGATTTAATGCATTTCTTGTCAACTATGTTAGGATAGTGTGAGTGTTGTCCTTTTTTGTGATTACTACCATCCATTTGTAGGATCAAAATACATTTAGGGGCTAGCAAGAATAATGATGACTATCAACCTATTTTGTGTCTCTATGTGATCTTAAGTTAATTTTTATTGGGTAAGTAATGCATACTTGTTGGGGAGCTTGGACCCAAGAGACACTTTTATAAGTGCTAATCACATAATAAGTTGTATATTATAGCAAGAGTTCAAAATGCTCATCATCTATGTTAGATGAATATTGTCACTCTTCTATAAGTAGAATTTGTATACTTTGTGCAAAGTCCTAGTTAGAAGATATATGAAAAGTGTAAGAGACTTCATTTTTAAGAAATATAAAGAATTTTTAGTATGTATCAAATATATATTTTTATCAACTCTACATATTTCCCTTTTTCAAAAAATGGTGTAAAACATGATTTTATTTATTTGAATGACTCAAATTATCTCTATTAACTTTTTATTTTCTTTAGTAAATATGTGTTTTTTGATAAACATTTTTTGTATCATTGTTAATGTCATGCTATTTGGTGTTTAAGGAATTTCATAGATTTTAAAAAAAAAGATTTTCCTTAATAAGAAACCTCTTTACCTTAATTTATTGAGTTATAAATGTAGCAAAGAACTACTAAGTAGAATCGAAATATTTTGGGTTAAGTGGTATTTGATTCCCTAAGTCTTGAAAGACAAGACTAAGTAAATTAGATTACTCAAATATGTTAGATGAATGTATGGTCTATAATAATTTTTCTATTTAATATTTGACTTGGTGCATATTAATAGACATTGGTCCAAAAGGCTTATAATCACATAATATATTTTACAAAAAAAAAAAAATTTACTTAAGTTTCCACACGACCTACCATTTTCTTTATTATGCTTTCTTTACGGTGAGTTTTTATTTGCCACACATTCCCAATGCAAAGACTGTTATTAGTAAAATTCTTTAAATTAGAGATCGCAAGAAATAATTTGAAATATTCTTATGTGGTGAGAAGCACACTAGAAAGAAATGTGTTGGTGAAAATGTGTACACAAAATTTTAGAATCATTCTAAAACATGGAAGATAGTCAAATTTGATATTTCCAGAAAGGAAAGTTCCAAACAAGGATTGAAATCATTAGTTATTGAGATAATATATAATATGAGAGTTAAAATTTTAAAATATTTTAAGAAAAATCCATTGAAATAGAGGTAGAAATTAATGATGTATGGGAAAAAAATCTCAAATTCCTTAAAAAAATCTCACATATTTATATATGTTACATAATCCCTAGCGCTTATATTCTAAAAGGAATCTTGATAATGAATATCAATAGAGGAAAGTGGATAACATTCCTCCATATCGTTTACAATAAAAGTGTTTTGTCCTATCTTCTTATTTTTTCCTTGTGAATATACCATCCAATTTTTTTGGTAGTGATGCATTTATACAACAATAGTTAAGTCAAATTGTGTAACTTAATTAACAATAATTTATTTGAGTGAAGTTGCTAAAGTTAAATTAGATGGCTCAATGAACTATAGTTATGGTGTATGGAAAGCATCCATGCCATGGTGCATTGTAGGGTCTAGATAGCATTTTTTTGTGCTTTGCATTTATAAAGGAATGGTGGTCATCTCTAGGCATTATACTCTCTCCATCTTCCACTAGGGGAGAGGGGCCAAAAGTAGGGCAGGAGCCTATAGTGGGGACAAAAGTAGTCCCACGTGAGCCCCACAGTAGACCACCTTAATATGCAAATGTAAATCATTTTTCACCCACAAAGTCAACAAAGGTACTTGATTCACTGTAACGTAAAAATTGTATTATAATTGGTTTATATTTTCTCCTTAACACAAATTATTTATCCTAGTCTTACATGTCAGAGAATATTCTAAGCACATCTGACACCACAAACATACAAGCCATATTTATTCTAACTGGCTTGTAGCTTTACAACTTGCAGCCATAATAAATTATTAGTATAACCCACACCCCCCTTTAATATCACCACTTGCATTAGCTCACACCTAGTAATTTATGTCAAGTGGCACAAGGAGAACATGTAATGCCATAAATTTAACACTAAAAATTACAGCTAAGGACAAACACAAATTCCAAATTTTTTTATTTTTTTTCACTTACACTTGCAAACCTCTCAAATTTTGCTACCAAGGCAGGCACTACAAGAAAGCATACAAATTTTGTCCAGTCATAAACTATAATTCTTTTAGTTCGATAACTAGATTGCTTAGACCATCATGGTCAGTTCGACAGGAGATGTGGAATCCACATCTCTGAGGTAGACTTAAATAGCTCAACCAACCCAAAATTAACCTGAAACATTATATAAGTCGCATGCCAACTATAACATATATATGTATATCTGTAGTAATTATAAGAATATATAAGAGAACAATCCTAGGGGCCAGACCTAGTCCTCGGGGGCTCATCTCAGATGGCCTTTCCTACGTATGTATTTTGCAGAGGCATCGTAGTTCGACAACTAGACTTCAACCATCTCCCACATGGTTGGATAACAAAGAAATATAATCACTACGTTAAGAAGGTGGCTTAACATCAACACTCGCATGGGCTAAACTCGATCTCTACTCAAATTCATCTTACAACTCTATACCTTTAATTATAAACTATAAGAGTGGGTACGCAACCCTTTCTAGGGCCCAACACCCCAGACAGTTGCACAATCGGCTGCCACCCACTTAGGTGAAGCCAAGGATCTAAGACCTAGGTAAGGATATACAAGACAACACACTCCAAGGATATTTTCTTTGAGTTTGCAAGGAAATGAGAGTTCCAGATTTACCTATATCCTAGGTTCAAATGGCCTCTATATATCTCAATCTCAACCATGGTCCACTAGCACTAATCCACACCATTTTGCATTAATGATAACACAGGATTTTGGTATGACGTTCTTCAAGACTTAATGTATCTCTCCCTATACTTCAATTTTAGAATTAGGGTAATATAATCCATGAAATTTAGACCTATCACTTTTTAAACTGAGTGACTCGCTTGCATCATCCCCATGTTGTCAAATAGATCATGATTATTACATGCATTCCTATTTAATGTATCTGGCAAGAGTTCAAAAAAAAAATATAAGGGTTTTTGAACGCCCTCTAGTTAACAATAAAATCATTAATACTTGAGTTTCCTCGTCATTGAATTCTAACATATATAATTTGGAGGGACTAGTTAGCAACAAAGGTTTGTTCAAATGATATGCATCTTATCTCACACCCTCAATAATTGTAACATGAAGGATAAAATAAAATTATACATGCATGCCTATTCATTAATACAATCAAATTCTAATAGTTGTGACACATTGTCTATGTATATCAAATCAAGAGCCATGCAATTCTTATATCAAATAATGCTTAAAACTTAACAACTCAATGATATAAAATCTTGTATTATACTAGCTAGATTATTATTGTATGACATTTTTTTTAAGATCATTCAAGTGGTGATAACAATATAATAATGATACGTTGAATATTTGTTAGCAAAGTTTGTAAGGGATAATCAACAATAATCTTTCTTGTCTTAATGATAATAATAATATAATCATTAATGATAAGCTTGATAACAATTTTATTTTTTAAAACAATAAGGTTTTATTGAAATGTTGTCTAAAGAACATTGTTCCTAGCTTATCAATGAAATTTCTTTAATACCAAGATTCTTTAATACATGTTTAATAGTGATAATAACATGATAACTTACACTATACATCCAGGGTAATTTACAATGTCAACAAGATTATATCACATTGCACTAGTCATGGATTAAAATGATAATCATGTATCACCAAATGTCTTTTTGGTAACAACTAATTGATCAAAATTGTGATCATGATATTCTAGTTTCCATCCAATTCTTTTTATTAAATTTAATATTATAGATTTTTTTATGTCAAAACTATAAATGAATTATATTAGAATTAACTCTAATTAACATAGAATTAAATTTGTAAATTCATATTTGCATATGTATATATACATGACAATATTGTTAAATATTAACACTTTATACTAAAGTATATTTATAACCCAATAAGAAATAAATAAAACTAAGATAGCTACTACACATAGGACAAGCTACATCATACTTGATCATAACACAATGGTCTTCATCATGTTGACTAGGGAAATCATAATAATAGATGAACTACCACTAATCCGCAAACAAAGCTCTATCCTCATTTTCAATTCTTGTTCTGACAAGATTGGTAGTGAAGACGCTGAGAGTATAATCTAGTTTGAAAAGGAGCAAGATATTCAGGAATAAAGCATGAGAGATAACACTCGTGAAAAGTCAAACTCCCTTAGTCTCAAATAACCCGCCCAACTTAAACATATTATGATCATTACCAAAAGAATAAAAATAATGGCACTAAGATAACGCTACACTTCAAGTGTGTTAACAAGTATATAACTTGGAGACGCGAACGGGCCTTATTCATTCACTTTACATCTCTTGTCAATAGACTTCAGGGTCTCTTGCAAAGTCAATGATATAATCAAACGTGAACTATAGTTATGTTGATTTTCTATTTCTTTATAAATTTTATCTTGGATGGATTACAGATAAGAGGGGATACGTGAAATTGTTTGATATAATACCCAATGAAATGTGGTAGAAAGAAAGATATGCACAAAAATGAATTTGTTAATTAGGCTTCAAAAAAAAGACTTTTAGGCAAATGTAGCCGACAAGTATAAAGCCAAATTTTGTGGCATTTTCTGTCATTCACCCTACTCGTTGCCAAAAATGGGAGCTTTGTACAGGGTATGAACATCCATCAAAACATAGAGAAACATGCATACAAAATGCGGCAGTGGAGAGGACAACGAACTGTTTGGCAGAATGCCTGAACGAGAGGTGGTCTCGTGGATTGTCGTGATTACAGGATATGCACAAAACGGATTTTGAAGGGTATTTAAACTATGAACAGTGAAAGTCCAGGGTCATGTAAATTGGGTGATTCTCTTGTATAACAAACATTTCTTAAAGTTAACAGATTTAAGATATAGCGAGAATACATCTGCCATCGAGCATGAAGAGGGTTTGGTCTGATATTTGAACCAACACATAGAAAGTTTGAAATAATGTATAGTTGATACAGCCAAATGTAAACATTTATTAATTTCAATCTTATAAAATTTAAGACAATGAAAATGATAAGAGTTAATTACATACGTGTGAACGAGCTGCTTGCTTACTTCCAGCTGTATGAAATCAGTAAGAAACTGGCGCACAATGGCACCGTATGTAGGGGTGAACAACTCTACTTTCACTTGCCCAAAACTGGTAAAAAGAAAAAAATGCATCACCCACCCCTGGAATGAGCCGAGCCATGGTAATATCCTGATGCTTTGTCTACCTCCTATCACAAATTTCTTCCATCGCTTATATATTCCTCTCCTTTCTCTCGCTCCCTCAACCTCACCCTCTATGCCATGGAATATACTTTAGGTGCGTTGTTACACAGTTCGTGCGCCTTGACAACACTACCATAGTTTTTGAATATTCCCATCAGGGCGCCTGCAACTACCTCCCACAAAAATTCCTTCCCACAATTGCACGCCAAGGAAAAATAAACTCTCAAGCCAACAAACTCTGAGAGATTTAAATCATCCAAAACCATATCTGCCCCCATCCCCGCATTTGGGCTTCCACCTCTTCATAATACAACAGTTTTCTTAATCCTCTCATTAATTGGCGCTGTAGGTGGAAGATCAACCACCTCCTTAAGAATGGATGTTTCCTATCTCCCTTCTTTGACTCACGCCACATCTTCATTAATGCCACCCTCTGAAAGGTCGCCTATGCTACTCATTGATCAAATATTATCGCCTTGAGTTAAATGTTGACTATTATTTTATCCAAGGGCCAAGTGCAACTTCCCATGCACTAAATCCACCCAAGGCTCATCAATGCCCATCACGTCAATCAACTTAGTGGCATTTACTTTCATGCCATTGATTTCTTATAGCTGGCATAAGTAGTTGCGTTGTGATAAAGAATCAGATTTGGTATATCGATTTCCGTACCAGTAAGAAGCTTGAATTGTAGGTGATGAACCTTTGTGCAGGTGAAATAAATCAATGTAGAGTGACTCAATACCAATTTTTACATTTTATAATTATATTGATTAGATATCTCTTCCTACATTTCATCATTATACCATTAACTATGCCTGCGAACCCAAGCTAAATGCTAGTAACTATAATTTATGATGAACATAAATTATATTAACGTATGGGGCAATATTTGATATTAAATTCTAGTGAGATGGATATTGATTAATGCTTTGATGGTGTTCCACTTCGAAGTGCTACTCACTGGAATAAGGGAAATTATAATATCAAAATATTGTTGCCAATTCCTCTTTTCCTTTTCTTTTTTTTTTTAACATAACTCTTTCATATTTTAATCACTGTAGGATCACGATAGCTTTACCAAAAAATGTAATAGTAAACTTTGTATAGCAGCTCATCTGATAATAGATAGTTAAAAGAATAAGGTTTCATATAGTAAAAACTTTATATGCTCAGGAGTTATATGGAGAAGATTATAATAAAATCTAGATATACGTATATTTAGAGGTTATATTGATCATGCATTTGATCAATTTTTCTGATGTTAGCATTACCTTACTACGTGATGAATAATCATAACTCTATTGATCCTTAGCCACAGACTAGATTTATTATTAATAAAAATTGTAATGCACAACTATGTTACTTGCACTAATTCAATTCTAAGGCATTCAACTCAACTTGAATCAAATGATAAGAATGTTGTTACTAATGTGGACCTTAGCACCACAATATAACATGGAAAATTATAATACCTATTAATGTAGATTTAGTCACATACCTTGCAAGAGTACTCACGTGAGAATTTATCTAATCTTCTCTTGGAATCAAATGACTACAATTACATAGGGACACAACATAGTCGGATCTTGTATCATCCCATTTGACATACTCTTAATCCACATAGTAGAATAGCATAGGTTCATAAATAAATGGGGTTGTAATCCTGTCATAAAGGGAGAGGCCTTACAGAACAACTACAAGCTAAGAATGTCCCATCGTCCAAATCCAATCCAACCCACCCCCTATCCCACAGTGCCATCAATAATACACTCAAATGAAAAGAAATCATTCATAATTGTCCCATATGTCAAATCCATTCACATGACAACTTGTTCAAACTCCTCTTTTGCCACTTGCAACCACCAAAACAAAGGCAGTAAGGCCACCACATTTTCCTGAGTAATAAACAAAAAACACACACCATAAATACATACAAACTATGCAATTGAAGGCACCCAAAAAAATTCAAATTTGAGAAAGGAAGACCGAAATTAAAGAATCCATACCAAACAACATTGAACATATAAAGAGACTTTGAAATTAAAAATTGCATTTCCATTAAGCACGTCTCACTTTCATATGCACTACAATGTTTTCCTGAAGGTAGACACACAAAGAGGAGAAGAAGAAGTAGCACCAACAACACACTATCAACATTCAGGTACTTTACAAAAACACACTGTTTATGCCTACAAATGCCAATCTCAAACTTCTTTTTCATATTAACTATTCATGTACATTGTAACAATAATATGTTTAAAACCATGGTAACGTTTCTCAGAAAAAACTGTTACTCAACATATGGGGTTTCAACTTACACTATTTCTAAATGTCCAAGAAGTTCTTTTCATTTTTTGGGTTCTTCTTACATTCTTACTGTATCCCAATATAGATGTGTTATATTGACTGTAAAATTTATGTGACCCTCAAACTTGTAACTGAATATCTAGGGTTTCACCTTACAAAGTTTTTGTATGTTAAGTCATTTAAGTTTTTTTTGGACTTTTCAAAATGGTTGCCAATATAGATTAGTTCTACGCATTGTAACTATTTTTCGAGCATATGAAAGTGACAATTATATCAGGCGTTTCAACTTTATCTACTTATGATTTTCAAAATTTCAGTTAAATTCCTAGTATTTTTGTTATGTTCAATATGCATGGGTGTATAAATTAGTTATTTGCATTGTAAATGTTTCTCACCCACTACATGTTGACTCAATATCCGAGGTTTCAACTTAACATTGTTTATGGATGTCAATGCTTTCTAGTTCCTTATATTGTGATTGTTAAACCCCATGTGATTGTTGCACAAGGCCAGGTAACTTTTTTGCATGGCAATGTCATTGTTGCAACTAATTCTTTCAAACTCACTATCTAGGGTTTTGACTATTACTATTTATGATTGTGTATGAATGTTCAATTTCAATGTTTTCATATATCAAAAACTTGTAACTTATTATCACGCTATTTCATGCTTGATGGCTTTTCATGAATGACAATGAATTTCAATTATCTACATTGTTAGTTCCATTCTACTTTATGGCATTACACAAACTGCTTTCATTTCAATCAAATAAGTTTTAAACATGTCCAATTCAAACAAAATAGTATGATCAAATAAAACTTCAACACTTATTGAATTTACCATTATAAACTATTAGCTAAACCAATAAAGGAATTAAAAAAACAAACATGCATCACTTTGTCTTTAAGGGTGTCCAATGGTGTTTCTTATCATTGTTTCAAACATGTATCAATAATGTGTGTAGGTTCAATATAAAGTTGATATGAGGTCCAAGCCAATGAAGAAGAGAGCCACAATAAGGTGGTCTGCAAGTCAACAAAGGGTTTCATTGCCCCCTCAAGAACTAAATGTAGAAGCAGAGATAGTTGTCGTAGTTACTGCTCCATCAGGTAAGCAAACAACAACATCATGACATTGGGAACTGGCAATGAATGCACTAATTAATCATTAAACAAATGACATGGTGGAAAGCCACTGTGAGGAACATATCGACGACCTGACTCTTCCCTCAGTCCCTACCCCATTGTTTTGGTTGGCAAATGGATCTATTAAGGAGGGTAACGATAGTCTAAGTATTCCATCACCCCCTGCCCAACCCTCTTGCTTGGTTGAGGGAGCTACTGATGAGGGTTATGACAGTTTGAGCCTTCCCTCGGTCCCTACCCAACCATCCTGGTTGGCCAATGGAGCCAAAAAAATAGGTATTGTCTTGTAGTGTGAAGAAGAGCAAGGAAATTATTCATTTCCTTCTCCACCTCACACTTTTTCCATACCATAGTTGGTACATTACTGAGTAGATTTGAGCAAGGAAACAGAGTAGAAGGAAGAAGACAAAGCTATAAAGCAATAAGATAGGAAGGAGAGAGAGTAAGAGTGAGAGATAGTTCAAAGGATACAAGATAGGAAGGAAAGAGAGAAAAAGAGGGACCAAGACCAAGTTCAAAAGAAACAAGATAAGAAGGAAAGGTAGGACAAGATGGAGCAACAGAGGGTTCAAAAGAAACAAGATAGGAAGGAAAGAGAAATCAACTGGGCCCATAGGTCAATGCAGTGAGAAAGACATATAAGTAGTCCTACAAACTCATTTGCACACAACCATGCCTTGTTTTGAGATATATTGAACATATACATCCATCTGTTTGGAGAGTTGAATGTCAATTCAAGTGTGAGCCCAAATGTAGATTGCACTCCACTCTTCGTTGCAAATAGTTGTTCAACACCATTGCATCTAAATAACACTCAATTTGCAAATGCAAATGCAAATCATGTAAGGACAACTCATAAAGCACAAGCAGGAGACAAGAACACATCTCCGGATGTTTATCCTGGCATTCTTGATTGATGTTGGGAGGACCATCATACAATTATATGACTGATTGGCTACTTTTTTATTGTATATTATGGGCTGCAATATATAGTTCAATTATTCAATGTTTAATTTTGTTATTAGGGACTGAATACCCTGATATTAAGAAGAAAAAAATTCCCACCACGTCACTCTACCACTTGTGCATTGGCCCATAATATTTTAAAAAAAAATCGATCACCCCAGCACCTGTCAAGCACATTTTACGCCGACGTGTCCAAAACTGGCCAATTTTTCCCTCCGCCCGAAAGTGGAGCCCACCTGGCTCCTTAATCAGAAAACACATCTATGTGCAGTGGATTGGATGAACACATGTAGATGACAGCCTCGTCACCCTCTACCAACAGTTCAATGCATTAAACGCTTGATGCCTCCTTCATTTCCTCCACTAACCAACTTGCCTTACGCATCGCTTCACATTTACTTGGTCTGTCGGGAAAGTAAATAGGAGATCAAGGTTCATTCAATTCTCCAAATTCTTGCATATCCCACTCATTCTCATTCCTTTTGTTTGCAAACATTCTCGACTGTTCATTTTGTTTCGCACTAAAACTCGTCCAGCCATGAATTGGGGATGCTTCTTTTCACCAAATTATTTTTAGTATTAAACCATGTTGCATACATTGATAATTTTTAAAGTATAATGATACATAGTTTAATACTTAAATGCTCTTCTGAAAAAGAAGTATCCTCAATGCTATAACCTCCAATGTCACTACAAATTTTTGTCCTATAATATGTAAATGTTGTTGCCACCATTATGCACATGCCTATATTTAAGATTTGATATCAAATGGATCTATTTATTGGTTTATTAAATGGATATGTTTATGGGCCTAATTAGCAATATGATGTCCATGTTGGATATTTTTATTTACATAATTATTAAATATATAATATAATATTAAATTATATTAATTATTAAATATATAATATAATATTAAATTATATTAATTATTAATCAATATTCTTTAATAATTATTAAATAATAATTTAAATATATTAAATATAAAATTACAAAACAAGTTTAAATATCATATTTTAAATAATAGTTTAAATATAATATATAATAAGTAGGGATGAAAATTAAAAAATAATATGCCATGCAAGTGGCAAAAAATGTTGAGAGAGTGAATTATATTCATAAGTAGTAGAAATAGATCACTGAACATGAACAGATTTTGGTGGCAAGATCTATATGGGACAACATATACTAGTTAATGCTTAGTGTGTGTTGTGTAATTCCAATAGAAAAGTTTGAAGAGAGAGTAAACATTTTTTATGATAAATGAGAGCAATTGAAGTAGACTGGGGACCAATAATATAATTTTGAAGCAAAGCACACATGAACAAGCACACACTAGTCAATGCTTAGTGTGTGGAATTTAAGCCCAACTAATTGTGAAAAGAGCATATAGTCTATCATTCAAATGTCTAAAACAATAATTAAAAAAATATACTTAAGGCTAAAATTGATTCACAAATTTAAATTTTTGGGTTCCTTTAATTGAATTTGAAATTTGAAGAGCATAGGAAAAAGTGAGAATAATTTTTTTCTTGTTGTTTGTAATATGTATGGAAGTTGGATGGGTTGTTTCATAGGTGTTCAACTATTTAGTATTGTACTATAGGGTGCCATTCCCTAGGCCTAAAACTATTTGTTCTTGTTTTTGTAGGATGTCATTTCCCAGGTTTGCAAATGATCGTATTGGTGCTTACAAGTATAATTTAATTTCATTTGGTTCAATTAAAATGAGAAAATTTAATTAATTTTTTAGACTAATGTCTTGTAATATTTTTTTTTTGGGTTGATAAATATTTTCTCTACACAGGGTTAAGAATATAAGGGTACCTATTTAGTTAAACTTGTTTTGATTATAAGAGAAAAATAGGTTTTGAAGGTACCCAAAACCCTTTACAACAAAAGACACAAAATGTTTCTAGAAAGGATTTTTAAAAGGCCACCAACAACAACCCAACAATGAAAAAACACAAAAAAATAGGTGCTAGATTGAAATATGACAATGAACTACTAACAACACCCGACAACCACAAAACAACAAAACAACCAAAAAGAAACCTACACCCAGCAAGAAACAAAAAGTAACAAAGAAGAAGACTAGGTGCTAGTTCAAGCTACTCATGGTGTTGGCCACCTCAATTTGTTGGTTCCTATGTCTTTTGACCATATCCAACAACTCCTTCTTCCCAACATCAAAGGATCTCTTCCAATCAGCCGACCCTCTAACAACAAGTCCTTTGTCATCATCTTTAGCAGCTTTTTTAACTTTTCCCTTAGCCACGTGCTCTTTCTCCATAAGCTTAGAGAAATAAACCTGATCCTCCCTGAGCTCACTAATCTTTCTAAAACAGACTTCTAAGGAGTCCGCATTGTTCTTCACAGAGATATGGAATGCCTGCATTAGTTTTTTGATATCAACATTTGTACCCAAAACCTTGGCTTCCAAAGCAGCCAACCTTTCATCACACGGAGATTTGAAGTCATGATAGGAACCTTCAAGGTACACCATTTTTTCAATAAGAATGTTTGGAACCGAACCCCTTAGAACATTCTTCAGATTCTCCTTCAAACCTGTAATTTTAATATTAATCTCATTGAACTCTTGTAAAGTCCACTTAGCTAATTTAAAAGTACTAGTGGCCCCAACCCTAGCCATATCTAGCAAATCATACATGGAGGTAGCGTCATCATCAAGGTAAGAAAAGTCCTCAGAAAGAGGATTTACCTTCAAAGGCTCCTATTTAGCTTTTTTATTCTCTGCATCCTCCTCATCCAAACCCCTTAAATCCTTGTCCTACTCCACCTTGGGAAAATCCTACATTGGGGAATCCTCAATGGCCACCGTCTTATCACCATAATTCTTTCCAACACCAGACACATTGGGGTCCTTAGCTAGAACGTCTGAGGCCTTGTTTTTTAGGTTAGCAATACACTTCGATAGCCTCTGCAACTTGTCAAGCAAACCCAAAACATTATCTTGTGTCCCCACCTCAAGGCCACCACTTAAAACATCCTTACCAATGACCACCTCCATAGTTTTGGGAGAGGAATCATTCGAGCCCACTTTTGTGTCCTCATTCTCAGAGAGGAAAAGCCACTTAGTTGCCTTGTTACTCTTAGAACCACCCACCTTCCTCTTCTTCGAAGAAGGTAGTTGTAACCATCGGAGATACATCCTCCTCCTCAGCATTCCATTACTCCTCATTCGAAGTGGAATTTAAGCCTGACGACCTAGACATGTCACTTAAAGTCTTCTCATTTCCCTTAATGGATGGAGTAGGGAAAAGATACTTAACATGCTCCATAATCAATAAAATAAGCCCTTGATGGAGGATGGGGCCCCTCCTATTCTTCATATGAGCATACATAGAGACCTCCAAAGATGATAACAAAAAGAAAGGAAACGAAATGAACAAACCATGTCTAAAATGGTGACCAATAATAGTTGTAAACCTCCCCTCCAGAGCCACATAATGCATAAGCACCTCAATGATGCTCGCCCAAATTTTCTTGAGGGATTTTCTCTCATAGCCCCAGCTCTCCAATTTAACTAATTTCTTCTAGTCATCATCTTTAAAAAATTGGGCCATCACCTCCTCATTACTATTTTTATCCTTGAAGAACTTATGGCCAACCATTGACATCCTAGTAATAGTAGTAACCAATTCCTCATTTACCTCCACTTCTAGACCTTTAACATTGAGCTTGCAGTTATGCCAAAAAGAAACAAATTGCGTCAAGGAATTGGGGTCATGCCCATGCAGTCTCTCCAAAAATGGAGTAAAATTGCCATGGCACAAAATATTCCAAAGCTTCTTCTTTCTTTGAATGTCCCCACAGGAATGTGGCTTGATTCTCCTCTTGTCACCCCCCATGGCTAGCAACACAACAATCACCAAACCCTTGCAAAAAACACTCAACTAAAGACCAGAGAGCAAAAAGACATCCACAAAGCATGTGAAATGGAGGAAGGTACTAGACCATAAATGCTGCATCATCTCAACCCATGCCATCAATCCTCAATAAACTCCTAGCTTTCTCAAGAAGGATTGATCCATCCTCCCATGAACAAAAATCATTTAAACTGGTAGCCTTGTAGGTAAAGAAATCTACCAATGAGTTTCCTTCTCAATAAACATGAGAAATGCAGATCTCTTCACAAGATTGTAACATGATTATCATGTCCTTAATGAGCTGATCAACATTCCAACTTGAAGGATGAGTGCCACATAGATAATTTATTATGTTCAAAGAGTCACCTTCAACCCATAATTTGGAGTAACCCTTATTGATTGCAAATCTAACAATTATGAATGTAGCCTCCGTCTTCGCACAGTGATTGGTCTGAGTTCCCAACGGGAGTGCCACCATGCCAAGGAGTCTACCAACATCATTTATTAACACCCCCCCAAATCCTGCAGGGCAAGGATTTCCCTTTTCTACCCCATCAAAGTTAACTTTAACCCAACCAAAGGGAGGATGCTACCATTTAGTGTTCAATCTAGCAATTGAGCTTGACTTAGAATTCAAAATAGGAATTTATATAATCTTCTAGTTAGAAGTCACTAGGAGCTCATAGCCATCAAGGCAAGCAAAAGGGACACACTGAGTATAATCAAAATGAATATGAGAAAATTTCTCCAAAATTTCCCGTCGGATCTTGATAAAAAGACTATCAACCTTGAGTTTAGACTCATGAAAGATATTGTTATTTCTTTCTTTCCATAAACCCCAAGCAATATGTAGGGCCATAAGGTCCCATAGCCACCGAAGAATAAGAGAGGAAGATATGTGATGGTGTAGCTTGTTTAAAATTGTTTAAGTGATTAAATTATTCGTCAACAAATTTGTATAGGGAAAAATATAATCAAAAGAATTAGTTTAGGTTAATACAATAAGATGCAACCAAATAAATACAATGAATTTATATACTAACAAATAATAATTGGAGTTAGATGGATCACTAAAAATTAAATAATTTGTTATAAAAATAAAGTAGATGAGAGGATAGACTTCTTGTCTCTATATCTAAAGATGAATTTCAAATAGATAAGACTCTAGAATATATGTAGCATATGATTAGAAAATTCCTCTAACAATCATATACATGTTTTTCTTTTTTGTCCACTTGGTCAAGCTTATTGATATAAGTCTATTTTTTAGCTACAAACTCAACCTCTAGTAATGTATAAATTCTTCCCTCTACACAATCTAAAAGTAGATTATTGATCAATCATAGAAAAATTGGTTAGTAGATTTGTGAGTTTGAACTTGGCAATATCCCATTATTTCCCAATATGTCAAATCATGTAAGGAGGGAAAATCAAATAATTTCCCAATTGAAGCCCTGATTTTTGCTTTTGATCCTAGCCATCCAATATTATATAGAAAAAAATTATAAATAGGATATCATCCTAAGTCATTGTAATGTCATCTTCATATGCACTATTATCTACTAGTGAAGGAACTCACATACTACCAAATCCACCATCCTTGAGCACAACCACCATGGCTTATGAAGAAAAAAGGGTTAGTGTTGGTGAGGAATCTTTATTTTTTCATCAATGTTTGCTAAAACTCCACTTTATCTTGGGTTTTCATTAATTTTGGGTATGCTAGATAATATTATTTAATATTTTTTCTTACACTCAAAATTCTTCTACAAAACTCCAATTTTGAGAAGGCCAACAAGATAATGAAATACATTTGATAGTATAACTGGTAGATCTTTGATGTGTATTTTTTTCTTGGGTACAAACTTAGACCATTTAGGGAAACTCCCTATTTAATGGATAATGGGTATTTGATGCAAGACATGCAAGAGGATATGATGGCCTTATATAGTTTTGATGCATATGCTCTTGTTAGTGTCCCAAGGGAATAAATCCCATCTGTTGCAAGTGGGTGTGTAAAAATAGTTTAGTTTAGATGGTTGGATAAAGAGGTACAAGACCAAACTACTAGACAAGGGATAATTGTAGAGAGGTGGCCCAACCTTGGGTCCTCCTCGTGCAACCTTAAAATTCCAACAACCACAATCAATATAATCATAAAAAATCTACCAAACCTCCGCACACAAATATCCATGAAAGGTTGAGCCCAAGGCTCATCTTTAAGGAGCCTATTACCAAAGTAGCTATCTTCCCAAAACAAAATTTTCCTGCCATTTCCCAGTTGCCAAAAAAGACCCTTGGAGAGAAGCCTATGGGCCCTAACCATACAATTCCAAAGAGCAGACCTAGACGGGGGAGAAAATTCAGGAGATAGAAAATCCCTTATACCATCAGCTCCATAAAAATATTTTCTCAAAGCAATTTTATCCCATTCACTCTTAGCCAACATAAGGTTCCATAGCTGTTTACCAAGAAGGGTGACATTAAACTCTCTGATTTTATGGATTCCAAGACCTCCAACCTTTTTGGGTCTATAGATATCATCCCAAGAAACCAAATAGATTCTTCTCTTGTTCTCAATCCTAGACCAAAGGAAAATTTTCTGAATTTCCTCCAATTTATCCACAAATTTCCTTTGCATATAAAATAAACTAAGAGCATAAACAAGAAGATTTTGAAAAGTATACTTAATTAGTTGTACTTTCCCAACTTGGCTCAACAATGCACCCTTCCGACCAACCAATTTACAACTAAACTTATCAATCAACCCCCTCCAAAAGGATTTAGGAACAATGGAGCACAAAGGAAGACCCAGATAAGATGCAAGAAGTTCTCCAATCTAGCACTGTAGGATTCTAGCAATTTTAATCTGTCTGTGGGCCGTAGTGTTTAGAAAGAAGATAGCACTCTTGGGTAAGCTAACCTTCTACCCCAAAGCAGCCTCATATCTTTGTAAAATAATTTTAATAGCTTTGGCCTCCTTAAAAGATGACTCCTCTAGCATAAGAGAATCATCGACAAACTACTGATGGGAACAAATAAGATTGCTAGAGGAGGGAGTCAATCCAGACATTAAACCAAAGTTAATAAATATCTGGATGAGACAACCCAAAGATTCCACCATGATAATAAACATAAAAGGAGAGATATGATCTCCTTTCCTTAGACCCCTAGAGAAATCGAAGAGAGGAGAGGGAGATCCATTGACAAGAACCAAAAATTGAGGGGTGGAAATAAGCTAGAGAACAAGAGCCATAATTTTTTCCCAAAAACCAAAAGAGACCAAAATTTTAGAAAGAAAACCCCAATCAACTATATCATAAGCTTTAAGAAAATCAAGCTTCAGAATAAACCTAGCATGATTATTGACAATCAAAAAGTGAATATTATCATGAACAAAGAGTTCTATAACATCCAAAATTTTCTTACCAGCCACAAAACCATTTTGATGAGGAGAGATGATAAGAGGAAAAACCATTTGTAGTCTATTCATTGGCACCTTAGAGAAGATTTTATTGACCTAGTTGCACAAACTAATAGGACAAAACTCATCAAAGGATGCAATACCTAGTTTCTTAGTCACACAGACAATAAAAGAGGAATTCAATTCCTTCAAAAGATTACCAGTATGAAAGAATTCCTTAGTAGCAGCCACAACATCCTTGGCTATAATTTCCCAAAAGGATTGAAAAAAGAACATAGGGAAGTTGTCAGGACCCGATGCCTTATTACCTTCAAAAGAAAAAAACATTTCTAATTTCCTCTGTCGATGGAATACACACCAACTACTTATTCAAATCATCATTTATGATCTAAGGGATATCCCTAAGAAGATCCTCCTAGAAATCCAAATCAAGCTCCCCATCCATTGCAAGCAGGTTAGATAAGTAGGAGAATGTTGCAAGCTACAGATCAAAACCCTTCTCCAAAACTTGATTATTGAAATTGATCACCTTAATATGGTTCAAAGCCTTGTGTTTTAGAGTAGAAATGTGAAAGACTTAGAATTCCCGTCTTCAGTTTTTAACCACATAATCTGAGAATGCTAGTTCTAGAATCCCTCCTCCTTAGCAACAATATTATGCATTCTAGAGAGAAGGAAATTTTGTTTTACAGCCAAGGCTTGATCATACCCAAACGCTTGGATAGATTGCTGCACAACTGAAGGCTCCTTGGTCACCTCCTTATCCATAAAAATGTGGCCAAATGAAGTCCAATTCCACTTCGTGACATTATTCTTCACATTAGCAAGATTTTTAGCCACTTTGAACATAGCCAACCCATCCACCTGAATTTTCCACCAGTCATGAACCAAATTATTGAGATCAGGATGACAGGTCCACATCTTCTCAAATCTAAATGGAAAATTTTTCTTCCCGCCCAACATATCCACCAATAAAGACAAAGGGAAGTGATCCAATCCCAATCTAGTCAAAGTCAAGAGTGAGCAAGAATAAGAGACTAGCCAATCAGGGGTAATAAGAGCATGGTCAAGCTTGACCTGGATAAGAGCATCTCCCACACACCTATTAGACCAAGTGAAAGAAGCACCTTTGAGATCTAGGTCAATAAGAGAATTATCATTGATAAGGTTCATTAGATCATATCTACTATCATCCACAGTCCATGAGCCTCCCATCTTATCAGCATCATGCAAGGGTGTATTAAAATCCCACATCACCAACCAATTAACAACATGATGCATCAATTTGAAGGAACCAAGGATTTCTCAAAACTTTTTTCTAGCACTCTTACTATTAGGAGCATAGATATTTGACAGAGTCCAAGAGAACTTATCCCACACATTAATAAAAGAGGTTGCGACATGGTTGCAATCATTGAACACTTCAACCCCTTGGATCAACTTAAGATTCCAAAATATCACAATCCCTCCCGAAGCACCCACTACATAAGAGAAATGCATACCAGAGTCCTTAAAAATCTTATTCTTTAGTTTAGACAATTTACCCATACCCATTTTATTTTCTTGTATTAAAACAATATTAGGGTGAGAATCTCTTACCAAATTAGAAAGAAGATCATGCTTATGAGGGTGATTTAACCCTCTCATATTCCAGGAGATGATCTTAATAAGAGCTTATGGGAGGTGCTCTTGGAGCATATATCCATCCAAGTTCTCTGAGTTCCATCAACAATGTCCATTCGATTGTCCTTCTCTCTGGTAACATTCACAGGAGGATGACCTCTACCTTTCAGCTCAGACCCACATTTGACCTTTTCTTGTTTCTAGTAACAACTCCTAGTGAGGGGAATGTTCCTTTCTATTATTCCCTCACACCTAGATATAAGGAGAATTATCCACATCGTCAGTATCCTTATTGTCCTTGACATCAGATAAAGCCTCCAAGCCCTCAACCTTTGTACCATCATCTTGTAGCAGGAGGGCCCCTGAAGGAGGGGAACCCAAACCCTCATTCACAAAAGCTTTATCTACCACCATGGCATTAGACCTAATGTCTTCCAAAGACTCCTCTATATTACGAACAAGGGAGGAAATATTAACCTCACTCCTTGCTGCTTTTCCTGATTAAACACAGCCAAATCCACCTGGCTCTTAGGAATTCCAACCTTTTCAACTATTACCAAATCCATTTCCGCTAGTTTCTCAGCCACTACTTTAGAAATAAGGATAGACCCCCTTTCTCCAAGGCCTCTAAAGTCTGTTCTAGATCCATTTCTTTAGCTCTCCATTGTTTAGACACCTGCTTTGGAATTTTGAGAGGACATTTCTTTTCCCAGTGGCTAGCTTTTTTACAATGGAAGCAAGCGAACAAATTTGACTCAAATTCAGCCGCTTGTTCCTATACCCCAAACTTAGAATTAATCTTGACCATAGCAGGTCGATCAACAAATTGTTCTACATTTACACAGAATCTAACATAAACAAGATGCTTCCTATACTTCATCATTTCTTCAATCAACAACAAACACCCAAAAGTACTTGCTATCCCTTTAAACACTTACGCATCCCAAAATTCAAGAGGGAGAACAAGAAGTCTAACCAAGACTAGATCAGTCGAGAAGGAGCATGAGTCGGGATTAAAACTAGGTTCCCACATTTTCAACATCAAAGAGGACTTCTCAATAAATCAAGAGTCGCCTGTCAGCACCACCACTAAATCATATTCACAGTTGAATGTGAAAGAAAAGAAATCTTTGACCATTGCAACCACATCAATCTGTCCCTTAGGTCTCCAATGACTTAAAGAAAACTTGTGCACTAGCTCAATATGAGGCCGAGGTCCAACAAATTTACCCATCAATGACATATCCATATTTGAAACACTCTTTTCAACAATATAATCCAGGACATAAATAGAGTATTCTCTAGTCTTCACATTAGCAACAAAAGGCATAGGAGGAGAGATACTTTTACCTTTGGGCTTCACACCAAACAAATTTTCCCATTTAAGAGATGAGTTCGACAAGAAATCATCCTTTGTCTTATCATTACCAAGGCCTAAACCATTAGGAGTCCCATCAAGACCACCAGATGAGAAGCCTAGCCTAAACTTTTTCAACCTCGAGATTCCCCTTTTTAGAGGACACTGAAGAATGTGTAGGACATGTGACCTTCAGAGACCCTTTTCCACTAGAATATTCATTTTCCACTAAAGGGTACCCAATCCACTTACTTGCAACAAAGGACTCCACTGACATCACCTTCCCATCAAAAAGTTGTACCATTAATGCTTGTAGCTTCATCAAGAAATCCCACTTTTTCAAAATTTGAAATTGCACTGGACTACCATCACCACCACCCAAGGAGGTCTCCATCCTACAATTTTTACCAACTCATAGTTAACTCTTAGCATAGGATATAATTAATGTCTAATTCTAATTACAAATAAAATACTAACCATTAACATAAGGATAATAAAATAACATGTCAAACAATTCGCTGACATTTTTTCAAGGATATAATTAGCTTGTAGCTACTTGAATTGGCCAACAACTTAATACTAGATTACCATACCATTTGTTATGGCACTACAAAATCATGACAACATCCTCTCTTATGATGTTCTCTATTTAATCAGGGATTAAGTAACATATAATTTCAATTTGACAACGAGACAAGCTAGTTACCTCATATGATCAATAGCTATAAAATTATAAGTAATCCAATTAAAGGAACAAGTAGAAATTATTAATATATAAAATTCATAAATGCAAGCTCAATATTAATTATTTTAGACTAGCTTAGTAATATGATTAGGAAAATAAAAATATTTAATTCATTAATACATATCAAAATATGATAATCAAGAAATAATTTGAACATATTTTATTGGGGTATTACATGTTAGGAATCCAAAAGAAAACATTCAAGGGAGTTTCAAAATTCTTATAGTGTGGAAAAACTTTGGGATAAAATTCTAGGGACTTTCAAAGGTGGTGTTGTTTCTCAAATTTGCAGGCTCCCAAATCCCTAAATCAAGTCATTTTTAGTGCCAAGGGTGTAAAAATTAAAGTAAATATATATAACTTGTAGTTAGGTAGAGACAACAATGAAAAAATTTGTTAAGGTGGGAAATTCCTTCTTCAGATTTTGAGCTCTGCTAGGAAAAAGGGGGTATTCATTGAGGTGTTGTATTGAGTATAATTATAAGGAATGAAAATAAACCTTGAAATAAATCATACCTAGAGCGTAGAAAACTCTTATTTTCCAGAACTAAGTGCCTAAATATTTTTGACAATACAAGGGTTTCATACATTTATGAAGTAGATGAAAAACCATGTAAAGAGTTTGAATATTTGGTTTTGATAACCCCTAATGATATTACACACATGCGTACATGGAAGTAAAATTAATTAGAATAATATTTAAGTAAAAAGAAGATTGATTTCATGTATTTTGAATGTGCTAGTGAGTTGGGAGGTTGAGTACAAAGAAAATATATGCCTTTATCTAGCTACGGAAATAGATTCTAGAATTTTATGAAACAAAGGAAAATATCAATTGAAATCGATAATATGATATATTAATGAAGACCTATTGGTTGACAAATTTTTCTTTTTAAAGACTACCTTAATTTGACTCTATCATGCCCAAAAGAAAGACCAATCGATCACCAACAGTTAGAGAGATCACCATTTCATTGGTGATCTTCCTTTGAATTTTAAGTACAAATCCCTCATAAGATATGATTTTTAGATTTTCTAAAGTATAAGGAAAATGGGGGTATGCTTTTAATCAAAAAATAGAAAAGGAAAACCAACACCTGCCCATTGCCATGGAACAAATGTAATAAAAAATCAACTTTAGAACTACTAACTAAATTAAAAATAATATTTGCAAGCTACCAATATCATGACTCAAAGGTTAGATTATTAATAAAAAGTTGAATTGACACAATGCAACTTTAACATTCACTGAAGATACATGAATGATGCACCAATGAATACTGCATCCACAAAGAGAAGGAATATCCTAACACTTATCAAAGCTCAAAGACTTGCTCATAAATTTGAAGCACTTCATTCAAATTTATTGCTCAAAGACAAAAAAAGCTTCAAAAAATAATTAAAATTGTAAAACTTGGTCCTTCATTCAGATTAATTCTCACTCATGCATCGAAGTACAAGGGGGTTCAAAATTTAGATCCCTCTAAATTCTAATAAGAGCATATTTAAAAATTTCCATCATAAAGGTCAAAAACTTCTTTAAAATTGAATCTTGGGAGAGTTGTAACCACCACCTCATCGAATAAGCATTTTGCAAGAGATTAGCTGATCTCTATCTAGTGAAGAAACATAAGAATTAATGGCTAATATGAGAATGGTTATGATTGCATTACATCTTCTGATTGATTAGGACAAGGGAATGAATCACCAATCATGCAAATGAACCCTGTGTTCTTCAACTCATGTGAACAACCTATATTTTCTTAGTCTGATAATTAATGACATGCCAACTAAGGAGCATATTTTTGTGGGAAATTTAAATACAAAATATTTCCCCAATGCCAAAGCATACTTCACTACAATAACATCACTTGATTGGCTGGGTTCATTAAATTTGAAGCAACTTGGATGTTCTTCCATCATTAATCACCTTTGAGTTAATTCCTCAAACTTATCCTTCTATTCTATAAATTAAATTGAAGTTCTCTCATTCTTCACAATGGCAATTGCAACTTCAAACATGTCGAGTACTTCAAGCAATGTTGATTCTAAGAATAAGAGTGACTTCCTCTCCATTGAGGGAGTGGAATGAAGTGTAGTGAGGAGGCTAGTCGCAGACCATCTTAGGGAGATTTTCATCATTCATAGTGATGTGGAGGGAGTGATTAGGAAGATAATCAGAGAGCATTTCCTAGATCAAGTGCATGTGCACAACTTAAATTTATTGGAGCACTTCCTCTATAACATCATTTGCACTTCTAGGAAGCTAGAGTGGGGAGTTAGTTCTGTTGAAAATCTAGTGAGGCTAGTTTATTTTACCTATGTTGAGGATGCCCTAGGGAACTTGATTTAGTATCCACACATTGGTCTAGTGGTTGATGCAATTTGAATTACCGCTTCCTTGAGAAATGAATGAGCAAAGCAGGATATTGCCTTACTTCCCACTAGGTTGGAGAAAAATATGTTGGAAACCTTCACCCATTTCATGGAATTCAATGAGAATATTTTCTCCCTTGTGCAAATTAAATGCCTCCAATAGGTGGTAAAAGGAATCCAAATCCTCATCTTTACTCTCTATTTTTAAAAAACTCGTACATTGAAATCTCCCATTTGGCACATAATACGATGAATATATATAAATATATGCCTTTTTTGACTTTTAAATCTATCTCATGTGATGCAATCATTTCTCTATTCTCTTCTTTTAGTTTTTATGTTTTTCATTTCTTCTACGATGCAATTATTTATTTTTCATATTTGCAATGTGTACTAATGGTTATGCATTCATTAAATGTTATCACTGCAATACATTTGTTTATGGTAATATTATTTCCTTCTTTGAATGAATTTTCAAATTGTCGAGATGGTAGCTTATAATAGCTAAAATGCATAAATAATGAGCTTTGGGTGAGGTTTTCAAAATTCTTTCAAAGTTTTCTTTAGTTCAAGAAATAAACCCGTCACTCACTTCACTAATCTTGCATAAGACCAATCCTCAAAGTAATTTTAGGGCCCCTTTTTGATAAAGCCTCTTATAAAGAGCTTTTAGGAAAACACTTAGCTTTTTAAAGAATTCACTGCAAGAATGAGTTAGGTTCCAAAACTATGTTGAGAATTGACAAAGGTTTCAAAACCTAATAAGAGCTTCAAAATAAACTTGATTTTGAACTTAACTTTCCTCCCTTCCATTAGCACGAGCTAGGGTTATGAAAACCACTTCAGGACCTATTGATGGCGGTTTTGGCACCACAACAATGCAAGTAGGATATGCTATTCTGCTTCTCCTGAAAGAGAAAGGCAACACATGGATGCCTTAACTCCCAAGGTCTTTGTAGTTGGGTCTCAACTGTACTGATGTTACTCAGTGGTCAATGCAACAGTAACATTCAACGAGCCTGCTGGTGTTGGGCTTCTGGACTATTCTTAGATCAAGCATGGAAATAAAACCTACTTTAACTAGGGTTTTAAAGAAACAACAAAAGATAGATTAGGGTTTTGAAACAGAAGAGAACAATAGTTCATCCAATCTTAGCTAGACTTGTTGATTTCAAGGAATTATAAACTAAAACTGCAGAACAAGATAAGCTTGTGATTGACACATAGCCACTTTCATTCACAATGCTAATTCAAATAACAGACCTTTAACTACCATTAAATAAAACACAAATAACCTTTCATTCCTTGAAGCCTTAACAAATCAAATGATCAAATTAAGACAAGTATCATTCAGGAACACAACATGAAGTAGATTATACTCTGATTGCTTCTACTGTTATTAAAATAGATAAACAATGTTTACAAAGATGGTACAATCACCAGTGTACAGAGAATTTGAGACTCCAGATTGTTTCCAACTACACTAAGAGAATTTAGAAAATACATTATAGTTTGTACTAAAGTCTAACTGCTAACCAAGAAGACAAGAGAAGCTCTCATTATTGAGAATCAAGATGCAACTCTATCTCCTTCTGTTAACTCACTAACTCCCAACAGTCTTAACTTTTTTTATTTTTAATCTTTCTAACAAAGCTCTATTTTCTCTCCAAAAGTTCTAACTTTTACAAAGAGGAAAGCATACCTTATATACATAATGTACCAACTTGAATGTGTTGTCCCATGCACTAGGGTTGTACAAAATATCTGCAAAACAGGAGAGTCAGCTCTCAGATCTTTCTGAGGAAAGTCAAAACTGCATTCAATGTGAAGCCTTGTTGTCCGTGCTGATGAAGGATTTCTATCCTCAAGAGAAGTCTTTTAGATCTTCTGGCAGCTGTTGCATTTACTCTTCTATTTGCGTGTCCATACTCAAACTCTGTTGGGGTCATCTTGAATGCACCAGGATATCCCCCCATTAATACCAACTGCCTCTATCATTAGTGGTCACCACAACTATCCTTCAGAGTCATGGCTTTCTTCACTCAACTTCCTTTCTATTCTGGACTTCTCTATTCGCTGACCTATCCTCTGAAAACACCATCGGGCCTCCCTAGATCTTTGCACCGTCACCCGAGCCAATCCCTCGCCATCTGTTCTCAAAAAGAAACCATCCAGTCACACTTTGTTGGTTTGCTTAGATAGGGGTAGTCAATCAGTCAAAGGTCCCTCTTAGCTCCCTCTGATTGGATAGTGACAGGTCATGTAAGATTCTTCGACGGTCAAAAGTGGTTTGCTTAGCATCGCATGTCGGTGAGACACCTCTGGTGTCTCCCTGATATGATTTCGTCTTACAATAGGCTTTGGAATAGCAAGGGTCAATCGGTGAGATGTCTCGGCGGGCTCAGAAGTCATATCAAGCTCATTTTCCTATCATCGAGACCTCATTTCGTCAGCAGGACATCACAACGATGGTATCCCCACTTTGGCTCAGAGTTCGTTATCCTTTCGGTAAAACACCTTAATCGGACCAAGGTCATGGTGAACTCCATCATTGCATGCACTTCACTATGACATCCCTATTGATGAGACATCCCCTAGACTCCCTATGTCTTGCCGAGAAATCTCCATGGGTTCACTTTTGTCGCCGAAACTTTCTGATGCTCTCACCGAAGACATCCCTTTGGAATCCCCTAGCGCTGTGTCGGCATGACATTCCTTCTTCACTGAGACTTCTCAACGAGCACCAATTGCTATGCTGATAGCCTTCATGTTTCGGTGAGACAACCTTGTTTGGCGAGACTCTCCGCTGACTTCATATGTCTTGGCGAGCCTTCCTTGTGTCGTTGTCACTTCCTCCCATCGGTGAGACTTTATACCAATCGGGGCTTCCTTTTTCTGAACCGAGAGCACCTCGGGGAGACCCTTATGTAGTTATACCGATGGGTATTCTTTTTGTTTAGATGTGTCACTGTAACCTTTCTTTGTCGGTGAGACTTACTAACTCTCTCACCGAAGACCATTGATAAGATCCGTTTGTGGCATGTCGGTGTGACTTTATGAATTCGCCGTGACCATATTCCAAGGAAAATGACTCCCCCCGATGCTGCCTTTGTCATCGTAACCTCACCCCTTCGGCAAGACACTATACTGAAGGCTTTATCATTCGCCGAAACTCAGATTCCTAGGGGGGTCCCTCCTCTATCGGTGAGACTTACTCAATCGGTAAGACATTATACCGACCGAAGCCCCCTTGTCAAATTTAGTTGTCACCGAGACCCCTCCTGTGATCATAGTGATATGTTTTCCCTCGCTCCATAGGTGTCGCTGAGACTCCCATGCCTTACTGAGACCTTCGATTGATCTCCCTTTGTCACCTTGAAGACTGACCCTTTGGTGAGACCCTTCATTTCGGTGAGACCTCCTGTAGACCCTTTTGTTTCGCCAAGGGATCTCTTTAGGTTCATCCTTTGTCATTATGACAATTTGATTCTCTTCCTGATAAAGAAATGTGTCATCAAGACACTCGATGGTCGACAAGACTTTAAGACCTCCTACCGATGGATCACCTCATGCCTTGTCGATAAGACATTCTTTCTTCGCCAAGACCTCTTAGCGGGGAGATAATCCTATGCCGATAGATGAACCCCCTTTGATGGTGGTCGGCAAGACATATAGCACTCGAAGAGACTCTCCACCAATGATATAACTCTCACCGAAAGGACTTGCTTGTTGCTAATCGGTGAGACACGAGACTTTCACCAAGACTTCTTGGTGAAGAGAAAACCTTTTCCGATAGATGAATCCCCTTCATGCCGATTGGAATTTCCATGTCACCGGGATGATGGCCAATGTCCTTCCAATAGGAATTTGCATGTGAACTCCCCTCGCTATGACTATCTCGAGGTCTTGCTAAAAGGCAACACAGACACACATTGACAGAATGCACTGGTAGTTGGCCAAACATGAGCAAGGTCTTGCTGAATTTCATCTGCAAGGAGAAATATGACCAACCGTCTTGACGAAAGCCTTCCAAATGAACTCACTTGAGAAATATAATCATGTGTGTCGCTTGTTCTTGCAAAATAGATGCTTCCATTAGTCATCAGAAGGACATAAGATATATCAACATAAGATACACTTCAACTGTGATTACTTCACTAAATAATTAGCAAGAAAGGAACCAAATTAAGCTGAAACAAAATGAAGCTTAACAAAACTAGAAGAAAACCCAGGTAGAAAACAACAGCAACCCAAGAGCAAGGCAAATGACCCAAAACAAAGAAACCTAAAGAAAAAGGGGGACCCATTTTGATCCAGATCAAAATGGGGTGGTTATGCAAGGCATGACAAATGGCGACTCGGCTACGAAAATGGTTTAACCATTTTCATGAATATGAAGGATTCAGCTACCCAGAACTCCTGATTCATGAACGTCACAACTCCAGTTAGGTGAGTTAAAACAAGCAAGGTAGAGCTAAAATCTCAAATGTAAGTCAAACAAAGGCCACCCATGAATCTATGTGTGTGCTTGATAGTGCATCATCCTTTCATAAAGTTCTTTATCTTTTGGGTAACCATGTGTAAAATTTGGACTACATGAGTTGATTTCCTTCGTGCAATGATATCCTGAGCATTGCTTTGCTTCCAAACAGGCATCCATAGCCCTGACAGAGATACCTCTAGTTCTATCACAACATTGCTTTACTACCAGACGGGCATCCATAGCCTCAATAGAGATACTGGAATCACCCATTCATATTGATTCTTCTTCTTCTTTTGATAATTCTTTTCTTTTCTTTTGAAGTTTCAGATATTTCATTTAATTCTTCTTTTTCTCTTCAATATGTTAGATGTTTAATAGCTGATCTGGGTTGAAAACTACAATGGACCTCATAACAACACTTGGAAGTTAGATTTTTCACCCAAATTTTACAACACTGTCATCCTAGGACAAATACACTACTAGAAAAGGGGATGATTTTAAAGATTTGTGACAAATTCAGGGGAGCTGATGAATGTTACTTACTTGGTACCTTGTTCTCCAAAAATTTCCACAACCTTTATTGACAACAAACATGAAGCAATGAATTGAGGACATAATCATCCAACCAACAAACTTGAAAATATCTAAACCACTTCTCTCCTAATGACCACCGTATGCTTTAGATAACAACCCACAGCTTCAAGATGGGTCAAAAACAGATTAATCCCCCAAAGAATAGAACAACAAAAAACAAAAAGGCAAAGAAAACACAAAAGGAGACAAGGACAAATGTACTAATAGCAAGCTACTTACAGAAAAGAGCCACATTATTTACACAAAGAATAGTAGACTATTCACATAAAGGAAAGAGTTATTTACAAGCTGAAACACAAAAGTTATATGCATGGATGTAAATTATTTACAAACAGGAGACAACTAAATTATTTACATAAAGAATAATGAAATACTTATGTACAGAACAGAAGTCAACAAGCCTTAAGACTTGAAATAGTGCTTGAGGAACTGCCCATTGATAGGAAAAGGAACCAGTTCACCAGTTAGGCTACTCAGTTTGAAAGCATTTTCCTCTAGGATCTCAGCAATTTGATAAGGACCTAACCATAGTTTGTCAAACTTTTGGTGGCTCCCCTTCTTTTCATTGGCTTTATCCCATAGCAATACTAGGTCTGATATCCTAAAAGCTTTTATCTTAGCTCTTTTGTCAAACCAGTGTTTGACAATAGCCTGATGCCTAAAGAATTATTGTAGGGCCACATCATGTTGCTCTTCTAATTTCAACAAAGTAGCCAACCTGACGTCTATCCTATTGTCACTGGAGTAAAATTTCTGGATAAACTCTAGGATAGGTATTTACAGATGGATAGGAAAGATAGGATCTTGGCCATATACCAGCTTGAATGGTGAGGTGTTTAATGCAGCCTTAATCCTAGTCCTATCTGCCCATAATGCGAATCTTAGCTGGGTATGCCAATTTCTAGGGTTATGTTCTAACAGTTTCTTAATCACCCCTAAGAGATTCTTATTGGTAGACTCTGCAACTCCATTGCCTTGTGGATAATAGTTTGAGGAATACTTCAAGACAATCTTGTGATTATACACCCAGGAAATAAACTTAGCAGAAGAAAAAGTGGAACCATTATCACATACCAGAGCGAAGGGTACCCCAAACCTCGTAGTGATGCATTTGGTGAGGAACTTGATCACTACCTCAGTTGTGTTGTTTTTGCAAGGTATGGCCTCTGTCCACCTCATGTAGTAGTCAGTAGCAGTCAAGATGAACTTGTGTCCTATAGAGGAATTTGACTTATTCACTCTAATGAAATCTAGTGCCCACTGGGAAAATGGCCTTACCTCATAAACATGCTGTAGTGGCATGGTTGCATGGCATTCTCTTGGTGCAGAAACCTGGCACGTATGACATGTTCTCACATGCTGATGGGCATCCTTCAATACACAGGGCTAGTAATAACTAGACCTGAGGATCTGGTGTGCTAGAGCATCTGCAGAACCATGACCTATGCCATGCTTCCCATGAAACTCATAAATCACCTGCTTGGCCTCTCTATGATCAAGGTATCTTAGGTATACCCCTTCGAAATTCCTCCTATATAACAACCTTCCTTTAATGAGAACTATTCAGTCTTAGGGCTCTCCTTTGAGTAGCATTCATTCCTTCTGGATATCAATTGTTGAGCATATAGCAAATGGTATCAACATACTAGGGGTTGTTAGAGAAAGTGTGGGTCGTGTACTACTGACAGATGATATTGTCGCTTGTGTTTTCCATGGACTGTGATAAACCCATGCCCCTGACTAATTTCATGGGATGTATTTCTAGATCAAATTCTTGCACGATAGCCATCCATTTGCCCCTCCTTTCTCCTAGCTCGCTCTGCATCAGTAAAGACTTCATAGCTGCATCAGGAACTACTGCAACAATTTGGCTTCAAAGAATGTAATGTCAGAACTTCTCCAAACTAGAGTGAAGGCTTGCTTCTCCAGAGGTGGGTATTTGATCTCTATGTTTTTAAATGGAGAGCTCATGAACACAATTGGTCTCTCCTCTGCCTCTTCTTGTCGTTGAGTTAATACAGCCGCACAGGAATGGTCAGAGGCGAAAGAGTAAATGTAGAATGGCCTCTTGTAATCGGGGCTGGTGAGAATAGGCACCTTTGAGATAGACCGTTTGACTTGTGAAAATGCATCCTTTGCTTCATCAGTCCACTCTACCTTGGCCTCCTTCTTCATCATTTTGTTTAGTGGCTTTACAATCTCTGCAAAGCCTGTGATAAACTTCCTCACGAAGTTGATCTTTCCAAAGAAAGATCTTAACTCTTTCTTGCTCCCTAGCCTGGCGATCTTCAGAATGGACTCAACTCGATCCGGGTCGATTGAAATCCCTCTTTCAGAAATTACGTGTCCCAAAAGCTTTCCTTTAGACAATCTGAACACACATTTGTTAGGATTTAGGGAGACACCATATTGGATGCATCTCTTGAGAAATTTGGCTAAGTTCGCAGCATGATTCAGTCGATCCTTGGAGAATACTATCAAGTCATCTATGTAAAAAATAATACATTTTCCAATTAGATCCTTGAAAGCTATGTCCATGGCATGCTGGAAAGTTGCTACAACATTTATCAGTCTAAATGGCATCCTTTTGTATGCAAACGTCCCCCACTTGGTTGTGAAAGTCATCTGCATCCTATCCTCAAAGTCAACCATTACCTAGTTGTATCTAGAGTAACCATCCAAGAATGACATCATCTATGCCCCATTAACAATCTGTAGTACCTCATCCAAGGAAGGGAGTGGGTAATTATCCTTTTTTGAAGCCCTATTCAGGTTTCTAAAGTTGACACATAGCCTAATCTCCCCGTTCTTGAGGATTGGGACTAAATTAGTCACCCATGTTGAATGGAACATAGGGAAGATTATCCTTGTAGACAACAAATTCTAAACTTCTTTGTAGATCAATGGCTCAATTAGGGCATTGATAGGACGTTGCTTCTATCGGAAGGGTTTAACCTCGAGCTTCAAGGGGATAGTGTGGGTAATAATAGAAGCATCAAATGTCTGGAGATCTTCATACCCCCAGGCAATCACAACAATATCCTTTTTAAGCGCCCTCAGTATGTCTTCTCTAATTGCTTTAGGGCAGGCCTTCCCTATAAAGACATTCCTTTGAGGACCAAAATCAGCTAGGTTAACCATGTCATATTCGCCTTCTTTTCCTTGAGCTGGTATCTTCTCTTGAGCCCTCAAATCTGAGTCAAAAATTCTCTCCAAGGCCACCATTCCCTTGGGAATGCTATTACTTTTCAAATTAAGGACTCCTTCTGTATCATATTCCTTAGGGCTCTAGTCTCCTTGATCTCTATTGGACTCATCAATAATTTTCCCCTCAAAAACATCTGAGCTTGCTAAGAAGGCCATAATATGTCAATCATCATCAAAGACCTGAAAATTCTTGATATTGTCAGGAACAGCTAGGGTGGACATCAATTCCATCGAGAATCTTTTGAATCTGGAGCCTTGCATAGGCTCCAAGGTGCTTGCAACAATGACCAATGAATCTACTACATGATTTTACTCTCTAGGGATCAGGTTAATCCCAAAAGCATCAAAGTCCTCAATCAGGTTCCATACCCGATTTTTGTAAGCTGCCAATCTTCTATTGTGACATGTGTATTGGTTGCGCACTTGCTTGACAACAACCTCTGAATCTCCTTGGACCACCAAGGCAGTGACCCTTTTCTTATGTGTAAACATTAATCCTCAAGCCAGAGCTTCATATTCAACCACATTATTAGTGCACCCAAATTGTAGCCTGTAAGAAGCAAAGAAAACTTTCCCTTTCGGGCTGGTTAGTACAATTCCAACACCACAACTAGTCTTGGACTTGGATCCATCAAAGGTAAGGGTCCACAACTAATCACAAGCATGGGTTAATCCTTTTGAAGTTTTTATAGGTATTTGAATAGGATTAACCAAAGGTGGGACTTCTTGATCTTTTGCCTCCAACATAGGGAAAGGATTCTCTACCGATTGTTTAGGTATACTTTGCAATTATGGCTCCATTGTATCATCTGACCTGTGGCTATCCTTCTGATAGTCACTAGTGTCTTTGGTTAACCCCTTGGGTTTCATTTCATTTATGAGTGTAGGGGTGTCTATAAGACCTTGGGGTTGCTCTTTATCAATATGTTGACTCAAGAGTATATTTGGGGTGAGCTATGTTTGAGGGAGAACTCCCTTTGAAGGCATCCTATCCCTAGTTATCATTGTTGCTTCTTGGGATTCAAATGAAAAGTGGCCTGCAGGGCTCTCAAGACGACTTGTGCTAGCTTCCTCAGCTTGGAAAACTTGACTTAAAATGTCAATGCAATGTTGACAAGTCAATTCAGAGTGGTTTTGATAGTGTACCCTGCACCAATTAGGGAGTAAAAGGCTTAGCAAATCAGTGTCTTTCCCTAGGAACAATTGATCTTGTTGCATTTTCCTAACCAAGGTATGCTGATTTTCATGAATCAAGGGATCAAGGCACTTCTATTTTGAGATGTCCTTGGCATTGAGAACCGAGAAGGTTAGGATCTCTTCTCTTTTGTAAACCCCTATCTCAGTTTCAAAGTAAGCTACCTCATTGGGGAAATCATACTCAGTGATGATATGCTTGAGGCGTGGCTCACATTCAATTCTAATCTGAGTAGGGATTCCGTTCCATGGTAGCCACATGTGTGAAAAGTCCAAGGAGAGGTATCCCCCTATGCTTTTCATCAAATCTTGGCTCAGTAGCATACCATAGGTCTCAGGAATATCTGCTACTTGAATGTCAATGTTTGTTAGGATCCTGGGATTAGATCCAACTTGGACATGTATGTTTTTTAACTCCCTCACTACATTGACCTCTATTTTTTCTAGTTGGACAACCTTCTTGTTTGTTTGAAGGGGGTTCAATCCTAACTTCTTACATACAAAAAATGGCATGACATTGCCTGAAGCTCTTGAATCTAGCAAACAATTATGTAGATTCTTTCCACAAATTCTTAAACTTAAAAGAAAAGGTGGAGTACCTACTTTGCTTTTGTAAAAGTTGCATTCATGTCTGCAGGGGGTGTAACCTTGATTTTCCCTTTTGCCTCATCTGCTTGTTCTAGGGATTTCAGCACTATCTCCCTTTGAGCAAGGCACCACTTCAAAATGTCAAAGTATGGCAAAGAAGTTTTCTATTTTTGCATGTTAGAAACAATGTAAACTTCTGTATTATAACTTGGATTACTTTTAAAAATAGTAGAGGGATTACCCCTGTTATGGAGGTCAGGGGGGCCTTTTGGAGGAGGGGGATTATTATCAACATTCTGGTTCGGGGGCACCATATGATTAGGAAGTGCTGATGTAGTGAATGGGCCCTTGCCTTGATTTCTCAAGAAGTGTCCCCCTTTTGTTTGAAAACCCTGGGCATCATATAAATCCTCCTCTGGCTCATTTTCCTCTTGCCTTGGGAAAGAAGGCTCCTCCTCAAAAAGCTCATAAGCCATTGCCGTATCCACTGAGTCACCTCCTTTGTTTGAATTTCGCTGGAATGTGTGGGCATCTTCGTGTGCCATCTTAACAAATTTCTCCATTTGAGGGCAGTTTAGCTCAGAATGGGTTGTCGTATCATGTAGCCTACACCAGTTAGTCATAAAATTCAGGTCAGCCATGTTTGCAATATGTGATATTTCCTCATTTGTGTGATAGTTATGAGGAACTCCACCATTATTGGGCCCTGTATTCCATTGCTTGTTGTTATTTTTTCTCTAGTTGTACCCTCTACTTTGGCTTTGGTAACCTCTTTGGTTGTAGTTATTATTTTGATAAGCACCCTGGTTGTTGCTAATTTGATTGGGGTAATTCCCTTGGTTCTAAGATGGGTTCAACCTAAGCTGAGCCATGTCATTAGTGACTTGGGATAGCATTTTCTTCAAGGTTTCTACTTCATTTGTAAGCTGAGTTGTCTTTTCACTTTCAACAACCTTAGCAATGGGTGGTTGATCAACATGGCTTGGGGTTCCAACTTGGTTATGAAGACTCTGGGGACCTTGAGGGACCTATGGTTGTTGAAAAGGGTCAAGGGTCCTATTAGCAAAGAAAGGAATAGGAGGTTGAGTCTGCAATTCAGACATAGGCCCATAGTGGGAAGGAGACATTCCTGGAACATTACTGAACAAAGGGGGTGGACTAGGCATCTGATACCCTATTAAAGGAAAAATTCCCCCCAAACTTGGTTGAGAGTTGGTCTGTTGCTATAACTTAATGGCTAGATGATAAAATTTGGATAGAGAATCAATGTCAACTGGTTGATAAGTCCTTTGTAAGAACAAACCAAGCAAAGGGTCTATAACCCTAAAGTATGCCTGAATGGCACTATTCTCGGTAACTAGATAGGGATCTTGTAATCTCCTATACATTCACGGAACCTGGTATTGAATAAAGGCAAAGATTCACCTGGTTCCTTCCTTATCATTGCAAATTGATGATATAAAAGAGTCGGATCCACATAGACCCTAAATTGATTGATGAAGGCATTTTCCAAATCTGTCCAAGTCAAAATAGAACCTTGTGGCAAATTTAGATACCAGTTATATGCCATGTCCCCTAAGGAATAAGGGAACAACCTGCAAACTACATCATGGTGAGCTATTTGAGCTCAAGTACAAGCATCCTTGAAAGCTTGTATATGCTCTTCCACACTCCTTGATTCACCATGGATGTACTTAGGACAAAACTTCTCAGGGTTCTTAGGCATGTCATGAAAACCTCCAGGAATAGTCCCCAATGGAGAGGGATTATTCTGAAAGAAAGCCATTGGTGGTGGTGGTGGTGGTGGTTGAGCTAGCTGTTGTATGGGTTGAACCAGCTGTGATGACAATTCAGATGGATTGGATGATGGATGGATCGGTATCCACAGGGGTATTGGTGAAAATCCTAGTGGGGTGAGTGGAGCTGACAACGGTGGTATGATAGTTGCCCCAGTCTTATGACTCTTGTGCTTTATCTGGGTCTTGAGTTTTATCAAGGGTGGTGGATTTTCAAATGATCTGAGAACTCTAAAGGACTTCTCTAGGGATGAAAACCCAGGTTTATACAACTTTCCCTTCTAAGGGCCCTCCTTCTAGCGCCAGTTCCTGTTGATGGTGATTTTGGCACCACAACAATGCAAGCAAGATATTGCTATTCTACTTCTCCTGAAAGAGAAAGGAAACACATGGATGCCTTAGCTCCCAAGGTCTTTGTAGTTGGGTCTCAACTGTGCTGATGTTACTCAGTGGTCAATGCAACATTAATATTCAAGGGGCCTACTGGTGTTGGGCTTATGGACTATTCTTAGATCAAGCATGAAAATAAAACATACTTTAAATGGGGTTTTAAAGAAACACCAAAAGATAGATCAGGGTTTTGAAACAGAAAAGAACAATAGTTCATCCAATCTTAACCAAACTTGTTGATTTCAAGGAATTATAAACTAAAACTGTAGAACAAGATAAGCTTGTGATTGACACACAACCTCTTTCATTCACAATGCTAATTCAAATAATAGACCTTTAACTACCATTAAATAAAACACAAATAACATTTCATTCCTTGAAGTCTTGACAAATCAAATGATCAAATTAAGACAAGTATCATTTAGGAACACAACATGAAGTAGATTAAACTCTGATTGCTTCTACTGTTATTAAAATAGATAAAAAATGTTTACAAAGCTGGCAGAATCACCAGTGTACAGAGAATCTAAGACTCCAGATTGTTTCCAACTACACTAAGAGAATTTAGAAAATACATTATAGTCTATACTGAAGTCTAACTGCTAACCAAGAAGATAAGAGAAGCTTTCACTACTGAGAATCAAGATGCAACTCTATCTCCTTCTGTTAACTCACTAACTCCCAATAGTCTTAACTTTCTTTTTTTTTAATCTTTCTAACAAAGTTCTATTTTCTCTCCAAAAGTTCTAACTTTTACAAAGAGGAAAGCATGGCTTATATATAGAATGTACCAACTTGAATGTGATATCCCCTGTAGTAGGGTTTTACAAAATATCTGCAGAACAGGAGAGTCGGCTCTCAGATCTTTCTAAGGAAATTCAAAACTGCATTCAATGTGAAGCCTTACTATCTGTGCTGATGAAGGGTTTCTATCCTCAGGAGAAGTCTTTTAGATCTTCTGGCAGCTGTTGCATTTACTCTTTTGTTTGCATGTCCATACTTGAACTCTGTTGGGTTCATCTTGAATGCACCAGGATATCCTGCCATTAATACCAACTGCCTCTATCATCAGTGGTAACCACAGCTGTCCTTCTGAGTCATGGCTTTCTTCACTTGACTTCCTTTCTATTCTGGACTTCTCCGTTTGCTAACCTGTCCTTTGAAAACACCATCGGGCCTCCCTAGATCTTTGCACCATCGCCCAAGCCAATCCCTCGCCACCTATTCTCATAAAGAAACCATCTAGTCACACTCTATTGGTCTGCTTAGACAGGGGCAGTCAATTAGTCAAAGGTCCCTCTCAACTCCCTCTAATTGGACAGTCACAGGCCACGAAGGATTGTTCGGTGGTCAAAAGCGGTTTGCTTAGCATCGCATGTCAGTGAGACACCTTTAGTGTCTCCCTAATATGATCTCATCTTACAATAGGCATCGGTATAGCAAGGGTCAATCGATGAGACAACTCAGTAGGCTCATAATTCATATCGAGCTCATTTTCCTATTGTTGAGACCTCATTTCGTCAGCAGGATGTCATAGCAATGGTATCCCCACTCTGGCTCAGAGTTTGTTATCCTTTCAGTAAAACACCTTAGTCGGCCCAAGGTCACGACGAGCTCCATCATTACATGCACTTCGCTGTGACATCCCTATTGATGAGACGTCCCCTAGATTCCCTATGTCTTGCCGAGAAATCTCCATGGGTTCACTTTTGTTGCTAAAATCACCGAAGACCTTCCTTTGGAATCCCCTAGCATTGTGTCGGCATGACATTCCTTCTTCGCTGAGACTTCTCAGTGGGCGCCAACTGCTACATTGATAGCCTTCATGTTTCGGTGAGACACCCTATTTGGTGAGACCCTCCACCGAATTCATACGTCTTGGTGAGCCTTCCTTGTGTCGTTGTGACTTCCTCTGGTCAGTGAGACTTTATACCAACCGGGGCTTCCTTTTTCCAAACCGAGAGCACCTCGGGGAGACCCTTATGTAGTTATACCGATGGGTATTCTTTTTGTTCAGATGTGTCACTATAACCTTTCTTTGTCGGTGATACTTACTAACTCTCTCACCGAAGACCATTGATAAGATCCGTTTGTGGCACATTAGTGTGACTTTATGAATTCATTGTGACCATATGCCGAGGAAAATGACTCCCGCCGATGCTTCCTTTGTCGTCGTAACCTCACCCCTTTGGCAAGACACTATACCAAAGGCTTTATCCTTCGCCGAAACTTAGATTCCTAGGGGGGTCCCTCCTTTGTCGGTGAGACTTACTTGGTCGGTAAGACATTATACCGACCGAAGCCCCCTTGTCAAATTCAGTTGTCACCGAGACCCTTCCTATGATCATAGCGATATGTTTTCCCTCACTCCACAGGTGTCATCGAGACTCCCATGCCTCGTTGAGACCTTCGATCGATCTACCTTTGTCACATTGAAGACTGACCCTTTGGTGAGACCCTTCATTTTGGTGAGACCTCCTGTAGACCCTTTTGTTTTGCCAAGGGATCTCTTTAGGTTCATCCTTTGTCATTATGACAATCTAATTCTCTCCCTGACAAAGAAATGTGTTGGCAGGACACTCGATGGTTGGAAATATTTTAAGACCTCCTGCCGAATGATCCCCTCGTGCCTTGTCGATAAGACATTCTTTCTTCGCCAAGACCTCTTGGCGGGGAGATAATCCTATACCGATTGATGAACCCCCTTTGATGTGGTCAGTGAGACACATAGCACTCGGAGAGACTCTCCATCGATGATATAACTTTCACTGAAAGGACTTGCTCGTTGCTAATCGGTGAGACATGAGACTTTCACCAATACTTCTTGGTGAAGAGAAAACCTTTTCCAATAGATGAATCGCCTTCATGCCGATTGGAATTTCCATGTCTCCGGGATGATGGCCGATATCCTACTAATAGGAATTTGCATGTGAACTCCCCTCGCTGTGACTATCCTGAGGTCTTGCCGAAAGGCAACATAGACACACATTGACAAAATGCACTAGTAGTCGGCCAGACATGAGCAAGGTCTTTCCGACTTTCATTTGCAAGGAGAAATATGACCAACTGTCCTGAGGAAAGCCTTCCAAATGAAATCACTTGAGAAATATCATCATGTATGTGGCCTGTTCCTGTAAAACAGATGCTTCCATTAATCATTAGGACATAAGATATATCAACATAAGATACACTTCAACTGTGATTACTTCACTGAATAATTAGAAAGAAAGGAACCAAATTAAGCTGAAATAGAACCAAGCTTAACAAAACCAGAAGAGAAACCTAGGTAGAAAACATTAGCAACCCAAGAGCAAAGAAAATGACCCAAAACAAAGAAACCTAAAGAAAAAGGGGGACCCATTTTGATCTAGATCAAAGTGGGGAGGTTATGCAAGGCATAACAAATGGCGACTCGGCTGGGAAAATGGTTTAACCATTTTCATGAATCCGAAGGATTCAGCTACCTAGAACTCCTGATTCATGAACGTCACAACTCCAATTAGGTGAGTTAAAACAAGCAAGGTAGAGTTAAAATCTCAAATGTAAGTCAAACAAAGGCCACCCCTAAATCTATGTGTGTGCTTGATAGTGCATCATCCTTTCATAAATTTCTTCATCTTTTGGATAACCATGTGTAAAATTTGGGCTACATGAGTTGATTTCCTTCGTGCAATGATATCCTGGGCCTTGCTCCACTGCCAGTGAGGCGTCCATAGCCCCGACAAAGATACCTCTAGTTCTCTCACAACATTTCTCTACTGCCAGATAGGTGTCCATAGCCCTGGTAGAGATACTGGAATCACCCATTCATATTGATTCTTCTTCTTCTTTTGATAATTCTTTTCTTTTCTTTTGAAGTTTTAGATATTTCATTTAATTTTGCTTTTCCTTTTCAATATGTTAGATGTTTAATATCTGATCTAGGTTGAAAACTACAATGGACCTCATAACAACACTTGGAAGTCAAAATTTTCACCCAAATTTTACCACACTGTCATTCTAGGACAAATACACTACTAGAAAAGGGGATGATTTTAAAAATTTGTGACAAATTCAGGGGAGCTGATGAATGTTACTTACTTGGTACCTTGTTCTCCAAAACTTTCCACAACCTTTATTGACAACAAACATGAAGCAATGAATTGAGGACATAATCATCCAACCAACAAACTTGAAAATATATAAACCATTTCTCTCCTAATGACCACCGTATGCTTTAGATAACAACCCATAGCTTCAAGATGGGTCAGAAATAGATCAAACCCCCAAAGAATAGAACAAAAAGAAAACAAAAAGGCAAATAAAACACAAAAGGAGACAGGGACAAACGTACTAACAGTAAGCTACTTATAGACAAGAGCCACATTGATAAGTAGGAGGAAATTTTCCACAGCATGTCAAATTTTGATATTGCTATCAGGATTCAACCATGTAGTTTTAGAGTCAAAGTCATTGACCCATGTTTCATGAGTAGTGGTTCATAAGAACCCATCTCTCATGATAGTGAATGGTCCACTTAGCACTCATTGCATCTAGGTTATGCTTACAGAGGTGAAGCACTGGGTTGTCTTGGGAGGTCACCCATCCCACTATTGCTCTAGCTCAAGCGCGCTTAACCACATATTTTTCCCCAAAGTTAAGCCCACTTAGCTTGCAACCCCATTTGCAAAACCTTCAGCAAGTGCTGTGCCTTATGAACCATTCAATATAGAGCCCCTTTAGCTCATCAATTGATAAGTAGGAGGCAATTTTCCATAGCATGTCAAATTGTGATATTGCTATCAAGATTCAACCATGTAGTTTTAGAGTCAAAGTCATTGACCCATGTTTCACGAGTAGTGGTTCACAAGAACCCATCTCTCATGATAGTGAATGTTCCACTTAGCACTCATTGAATCTAGGTGATGCTCACAGAGGTGAAGCACTGGGCCATCCCGGGAGGTCACCCATCGCAATATTGCTCCAGCTCAAGGGCGCTTAACCATAGAGTTTCCCCCAAAGTTAAGCCCACTTAGCTTGCAACCCCATTTGCAAAACCTTCAACAAGTGTTGTACCTTATGAACCATTCAATATAGAGCCCCTTTAGCTCATCAATTGATAAGTAGGAGGCAATTTTCCACAGCATGTCAAATTGTGATATTGCTATCAGGATTCAACCATGTAGTTTTAGAGTCAAAGTCATTGACCCATGTTTCATGAGTAGTGGTTCACAAGAACCCATCTCTCATGATAGTGAATGGTCCACTTAGCACTCATTGAATCTAGGTGATGCTCATAGAGGTGAAGCATTGGGCCATCTCAGGAGGTCACCCATCCTAGTATTGCTCCAGCTCAAGCGCGCTTAACCACAGAGTTTCCCCCAAAGTTAAGCCCACTTAGCTTGCAGCCCCATTTGCAAAACCTTCAGCAAGTGTTGTGCCTTATGAACCATTCAATATAGAGCCCCTTGAGCTGGAGCAATACTGGGATGGGTGACCTCCCGGGACGGCCCAATGCTTCACCTCTGTGAGCATCACCTAGATGCAATGAGTGCTAAGTGGACCATTCACTATCATGAGAGATGGGTTCTTGTGAACCACTACTCATGAAACATGGGTCAATGACTTTGACTCTAAAACTACATGGTTGAATCCTGATAGCAATATCACAAGAGCCACATTATTTACACAAAGAACAACAGACTATTCACATAAAGGAAAGAGTTATTTAGCAGATGAAACACAAAAGTTATATACATGGATGCAAATTATTTACAAATAGGAGACAACTAAATTATTTACATAAAGAATAACAAAATACTTATGTACAGAACAGAAGTCAACAAGCCTCAAGACTCGAAATAGTGCTTGAGGAACTGTGCATTGACAGGAAAAGGAACCAGTTCACTAGTTAGGCTACTCAGTCCGAAAGCATTTTCCCCTAGGATCTCAGCAATTTGATAAGGACCTAGCCATAGTTTGTCAAAATTTTGGTGGCTCCCTTTCTTTTCATTGGCTTTATCCCACAATAGTACTAGGTCTGATATCCTAAAAGCTTTTATCTTAGCTCTTTTGTCAAACTAGCATTTGATAATAGCCTGATGCCTAAATAATTGTTGTAGGGCCACATCACACTACTCTTCTAATTTCAACAAAGCAGCCAACCTGACTTCTATCCTATTGTCACTGGAGTAAAATTTCTGCATGAATTCCAGGATAGGTATTTGCAGATGGATAGGAAAGACAAGCTCTTGGCCATATACTAGCTTGAATGGTGAGGTGTTTAATGCAACCTTAATCCTAGTCCTATCTGCTCATAATGCGAATCTTAGCTGGGTATGCCAGTCTCTAGGGTTATGTTCTAACAATTTCTTAATCACCACTAAGAGATTCTTATTGGTAGACTCTACAACTCCATTGCCTTATGGATAATAGTTTGAGGATATCAACTATGATTCATGATCAGGACTTACAGACTTTCAAGCACATACACGGTGCTTATGAGCATATTTCGAGCATATCAGCTATGATTCATGATCAAGACTTACATACTTTCTTATATATGGGCATAAGCTTCTAGAATCACCGTGTATGTTGAAAACATAAGCCCTCATTGACTATTGGGAAACATGACTCCTGAGGAGGCCTTGATTGGTGTGAAGCTTGAGGTTAGTCATTTAAGAATTTTTGGTTGTCTTGTTTACATTCATGTTTCTAAGGATAAAAGATCAAAGCTAGAACCTTTAGGAAAGAAGGGTGTATTCATGGGATATAGTGAGTCTTCAAAGGCCTACAATGTTTATATTCCAAGGCAGAAACAAATTAAGATCAACAGGGATGTTTCCTTCGAAGAGGAAGTAGACTTCAAAAGATCTAAAGGGTCTTACATGGAGATAGAGAATGAAGAGCAAGAGACTTCTCAGGATATGGACATATCTCTTGATCATACTCCTGACATTCAAAGGGATTCCAACAAGCTAGTCAAGACTATTGATCCAGTTGATCCTATAGAACCAACTAATGGACCTAGAGACATTTTTGTAGGTCAGAAGAGGCCTCTATGGGCTTGACAAACTATGTAAGAGGCAAAAAAGTATGTAGCTCCTTGAGGTACCTTTAGGGAAAGCAAGAGACCATAGAAGTTTCTAGGTTATGGGGCATTGATGAATCACATCATTGATTCTGAGCCTTCCAGTTTTGAGGAGGCATCCAACCAGTAGGTATGGAGAGATGCAATGATAGAAGAGTATCAGTCCACCATTAAGAATGATGTATGGGATGTTGTTCCAAGACATGGAGGGAAATCAATAGTATCTTCCAAATAGCTCTTCAAAATCAAACATGTAAATGAGGGTAGCATTGAGAAACACACGGCAAGATTTGTGGCAAGAGGTTTCCTTTAGAAGGAGGGAATAGATTATGAAGAGACATTTGCTCCTATTGCTCGATACTCTTCTATCAGGACAATTATTGCTATTGCATCCGCCAAAGGCTTACATCAAATCGACGTAAAGACTGCATTTGTTAATGGTGTGATTGAAGAAGAAGTGCACATTGAGCAACCAAATGGTTTTGTGATTCATGGGAAGGAGTCTCATGTATGCAAATTGAAGAAGGCCTTCTACCATCCTAAGCAAGCACCTCATGCATGGTATGAAAGGATTGATAGATATTTGATGAATTTGGGATTCTCTAAGAATGATGCAGATTCCAACCTCTACTTCAAGATAGTTTATGGTGAGGCTTTGATATTGGTTCTTTATGTTGATGTTTTATTTCTTATTGGATCTAAGAATCTCATTGTCAAATGCAAGAAAGGTTAGCCTTTGAATTTGAGATAAGGATCTTGGTCTTATGCATTACTTCCTGGGACTGGAAGTGTGGCAAAGACCTAATGATATTATTCTAAGTCAAGGAAAATACACTATAGACATCTTGAGGAGATTTGGGATGATGGACTGCAAGTCCATGTCTACACCTATGGAAACTAATCTGAAGAAGTTGAGTGACTCAGCAACTGATTCAGATTTAGTAGATCCCACCATGTATAGACAATTGATTGGATCATTGATGTATCTAGTGAACACCAGATGAAACATTTCCTAGATGTAGTGAGTGCTCTCAGTCAATTCATGTGTGAGCCAAGAAAAAATCATCTAGTTGTAGCAAAGCATATTTTGAGATACTTGTGTGGCACTGTGGGATATGGTTTGAGATACACTTCTTGTGAAGATCTAAATTTACAAGGCTATTCTAATTCTGATTGGGCTAGGAGTTTAACTGATAGGAAGAGTACCTTTAGATGTTGTTTCAGCTTGGGGTCTACCATGATTTCTTGGTGTAGCAGGAAGTAGACTTATGTAGCACTAAGCACCATAGAGGCTGAATAAATTGCAACATGTGTTGCAGCTCAAGAAGCAGTGTGGCTTTGAAAGCTCCTTGCAGGACTATTTGGTCAAACATTGGAGCCAACTGTGATTCATTGTGATAATCACAGCTGTGTGAAGCTTTTAGTAAATCTTTTATTTCATGATAGGACAAGACATGTGGAGATCAAGTATCATTACATCAAAGACATGGTGTTGAGAAAAGCAATTCAACTCAAGTACATTTGCATTGACGAATAGACGATTGATATTATCACCAAGCCTCTTTCTAGAGTGAAGTTTTCACATTTCTGAGACAAGATTGAAGTAGTGGAGAATGTCACCCTTGCTGAGAGGGAGACTCAGCATCATTGATATTTTTCATAATGCATATTTCTCTAAGATGGAGAAATATGAGGTGAAAGCCCTGGTACATCTCTGAGATGGAGATGTGTTTCTTTCCACACATGGGAGCATGGTGGACGTCATGTTGAGAGAATCCATGACAACATCACATTGAGAGACTTTGTAATGAATCCTTGTACATCTTTGAGACTAAGATGTGTTTCTTTCCACACATGGGAGTTGCTAGGTGGACGTCATGTTGAGAGACTCCATGATGACATCATGCTAAGAGACTCCATGATGAATCTTTATGTTTTCCACAAATGGGTGTAGCCATTGTGGACGTCATGTTGAGAGAGTTTGTGATGAAGCTTTTCATTTTCCACAAATGGGTGTAGCCATTGTAGGCATCAGGTTGAGAGACTCCATGATGAAGATATTTGGAAAATACCTCCCTCGCTAAGAGGGAGTGTTAGTGTTGTAGCTGTGGGAGATATTTTTCTCCTAGATAAAAATAAAATAAAATGAAATGATGTTCAAGGTAGTTTGACCTTTGATGTACAAATAATATTTTTTATTTTTTCTATTTTTGTTAGGGGCTGACCTAGAGATGAGGTCGCCTAACTTTGTATATAAGGGAGGTGATTACATCTCATTTCATCATCAAAAATTCATTCTCTCAAATTTGCATCTCCTAAGTAGTAGCAAAAGTTCACATTTCTTAGTAGCAGATCAAATTCTTTGAAGAAGCAGGCAAGTGCATGGAGATGGGTAGCAAATTTGTGGCCACTTTCAATTTTTTTTTTGGAAAGTCATAACGCGAATGCACTATAACATGAGCGTGTTATAATGCGCTCACGTTATGGATTTGTGTGTCAACCCTAAGGCTTGGCCATAACGAGCCAGTAATGCGAGCGCGTTATAACGCGCTCATGCTATTACATATTAAAAGAAAAAAAAGTGAAACTCATTCATTTTTCTAAAACGATCATGTCTATACATCTTCAAAACATGCTCGCGTTATGAAAAAGTTGATTTTTTTATAGATTTATTATCTCTCTTTTTCTATACTCTCTCCCACTCTCTCCCACTCTTTCCCACTCTCGCCCACCCTCTCTCTAACCCTCTCCCACTCTCTCTTACTATCTCCCATGCTCTCGTACCCTCTCCCACCCTCTCCCACTGTCCCACTCTCTCCCACTCTCTCCAACTCTCTCCCACTCTCTCCCACT
>VDFB02358833.1:63080-118438 GCA_007258455.2 Sequoia sempervirens
TAAGCATAAATACATACATATAGGCATACATACATGCATGCATGCATACATACATACATGACACACCAACATACATATACATACAAACATATGAACAAACATTAAAAAAACTGACATTTAACTAAAGGAATAAATAACGAGAGCGCGTTATGTGTTACTAGATATGTTCCATGGAGAAGGAAAAGTGAAAACTAATAAATAATGCGAGTGCATTATAACACGAGCGCGTTATATTTTTCTTTGGGAATCCTCGAGCCTTAGCTTTGGTATTTTCCTTGGAATACCAACTCAAAGGCTTGGAGGGCATTCCCAATGACCAGAGAAGTGTTTTTTTGCAAATTCTACAATTTTTCACATAATCGGGTTCGTGCTCACCGTCAGGATTGCATTTGGTATCGACAAAATCGAACACATGGGTAATGTTAAGTTCTCTCTTAGCTTTCCAACAATATAATTTTTTTCACTTTTTGACAATTTTAGGCCTTTCATTCATAATTTCTTTTGTTTGAATGTCTGTTTTTTGTCAAAAAGCAGTGTTTGGTTTTTTTTTCGTTATAAATTAACTGTTCATCGAAATTTCAAATAAATTACATTTTTAGAAACTAGACTCCATTCTACAAATTTAAAAAAACAAAAATTAAAAAAAATCTATTACTTTACAAAATTTGTAGGGGGAGCACATCCAAAATTCTGCTTTTTAGGAAGTGCCCACTTAGAAAATTAGTAAAAAATCAAATATTCATTACAAAATTATTAGAAAAATCGTGCATCAACTAGATACTGTTAGCTAACTTCTGACCGCAGCGATTTTAAAAATACTAAAAATAAGTTCACCATGCTCAGGTTGTACAAGAGTTGCTATGTTATGTTTTTCTGACAAAAACAACACCAATTTGTGTACATCCCTTTGTTGAACCCCTTAATCTCAATCATTTTCAAAATAAATTAGTAGTTTAGAAAGTAGTCTCAGAGCACTTTGATCCTTGTTTTTGTTCCATCTCAAAATTTTAAGTGTAACCATCCTCAATTTCACATCCAAGGTCAACATTTCCTGATTTCAAAAAAAAAAAGTGGCCACTTAAGCCCCCTTTTTGGGAACCATCTTGGTGCACTTACCCAAGCATTATCATTCATTCAAGGAGTGACATATATTATTGTATGAGATTTGGCCCTGTATAAGGCATGATTGTTGTATGCAGTTCTACATTTTTTCATTTGATATAAATAAGATATCTTTTTTGGGTTTTTCTCCCTCAATTTGGAGGGTTTTCCCAGGGTAAAATTGTTGTGTTTCTTGATATGTGTGTTGTGTTTTTTCTTATTTAATTTCTGATATGAAATTAACAGCCCCAACTGAAGAAAACATGGTTTTCCAAAACCTAGAAGTCACATGAGCATCCCTATCGGAAATATTCTTCTTAGGAACTCCATGTAACCTAAATACCTCTTGAATAAACTTCTGACCTATAATAGAAGCTCCATCTATTAGATTCCCTAGGAGTAAATGAGGAACCTTCGTAAGCTTATCCACTACTACCAGAATGCCGTTATGCTTATTCCTTAATATTGGAAGACCTTGCACAAAATCCATGCTAATTGTTATGCCTTGCATACACACCCCAAATTTTTGCTTGGAAAAGTTGGGGACCCCCTCTGTTTTCTTTCGTTTTGCTGGTTTGTTTCGGTCTTTTTTGCACTTTGTTGTTCTCATTTCATCTTTCCCCTCTTCACTTGTTTCAATTTTCATCTCTTGTTTTGTGTTTGTTGTCGTTCTAGTCTTGTCCCAGAGTTGTTCACAACCCCCAAGCCTTGCTTGTTTTGTTGGGCTTGGGTTTCAAAATGAAACTTGAACTTGGCCTCGAGAGAGTGTTTGGGTTCCAGTTGTTGTTCCAAATCCGATCTCCTCTTGCTTGACATCTTTGTTTTGTTAGAATTGGGTTTCAAAATGGAATCGACACCTGACACCTTTTGAGGTTTCAAGTCTTGGTTCCATCCCGACTTCGATCTCCAATTCTTTGTTTTCTTTTGTCTGGTTCAGAATCGGGTATCGGGCCAACACCAGAACTAGGAACCTTTAAAGGTTCTTGTTCTTGGTTTTGTCCTGATTCTGATTTTCACGTCCGTTGTGCTTTTTGCCTGTTGGGTTTGGGTTTCAAAACTTTCTCAGAACCTTGCACTCTTTGAAGGTTCCTATGTCGAGTTCTACCTCGATCCTGATCTCTAGCCCAGGTTGTTTTTGTTTGCCTTCGGGCGTTGTTCGGGTTCACATTCCTTGTTTGGTCTCGATCTCAATCCCCATCTTTCCGTTGCGTCATTTGCTTTTCATCTTCATCTTTGGTCGTTTGCTTTGCTTTTTCATTTGGCTTTGTTTTATCTTCGGTCTTTGCGTCATTTGACTTTCTCGTTTTCTTCAATCTTCTCCATTTGCATCTTTTTGTGTTCTTTGTCCTTTCACATTTTCCCCTTAGAATTGGAAAAATCACAAAAAAATTAGAAAATAAAAAATAAAAAATAAAAAATAAAAAAACATGAAAATAAAATCAGAAAAATAAGAAAATACAAAATTAAAAACATTTTGAAAAACACAAAACATAAAAAAAAAAAACACAAAATACAAAAAAAATTGAAAATCAAAATAAATAAATAAATAAAGTTTTAGGTAATTAAATAAATAGGATCTTTAGTGGGAAGAAAGAGATTTTAAAATTAAAAATGTGGTAACAATCTTTAAATAAAATAAAATAATAAATCTCGACCTTTTAAATACTTAACAGAACTTGAAAAATTAAAAGATTTGAATTTTAAAAGATTTAAATAAATAAAAAGTTTTTTGACTTAAAAATCGATTTTAAAGTTTTATACCGTAAAAATCCTATAAAAATTAAAAAAAAAAAATTAAAACAAAAATTCTTTGTTGTGAATTTAATAAAAAAGTCTTTTAAATTTGAATTTAAAAGATTAAAAAAATATAAAAAAAATTAATTTAGAAGTCTTAAAATTTTGAAACTCTGCAAAATTTAAATAAATAAAGTGCATGGGCAGGTGTTTTCGGATCTCACTCTTGAGTACGAAGGTAAATTTAAACGCCGCGCCAAATGGAGAAGTATAAGAAAAGCAGGCTGTTTGGCAGTTAAGTGTTTGATAAAATGCTTTGAAGGACCACGGTCTCATGAATGCAATGATTGCAGTTTATGTAGAAAAACGCTGAAGCATGGATTCAACAGACTACTGAAATGGCTCCAGAAACCTTCAAGCAAATACAAGCAGTTCAAAATTCAAGTCCTGCAAACCATTGCCAGTATCCTCTCGGTGTGAGTTGAGGCGAAATCATACACAAATCTGAGAATTGTTTGACAGGGTGCACCATAGAAATGTGGTTTCATGACATGCCATGATTTCGGGTATGCACAAAGTTAATGTAATGAAAGCTTCAAAATGAATGTTAACTAGCTGTTGTAAAATAGATTGTCGCGACCTGTGCTAACCATCCTCTCGGGCCATGCGAAATATGGAAGCAAGACACGGCATATGAACTGTTTGACACAATGGGCTCATCAATTCGCTGAAAAGGCAATCAGAAACTTTAAAGCAAATGCCGCAGGCAATATATGCAGAGACATGGAAAGAAGCTATGTACACGGACTGTTTGACAAAATGCCCCTCGAAAATACGCGGCCTTATGGAGTTTCATCGATGCAGGGCACGAGCATGGTTTGACCGAACGCACAGAATGGATTTGAGGCTTCAGAAACTTTCAAGCAAATAAACCAGTGCCCATATGCCCGGCGGCAATATATGTAAAATGTGGGAGGCACATAAGCTGCTCAACAAAATACCTCAAAAGTTTATCATCTTCCAGAACGCCATAGTTCTAGATATGCACAGAATCAATTTATTGAAACCTTCAAATCAAATGCAGATCGCTGTTGTAAAGCCGCTAACTGTCAGGGAATTGCATGGCTGCATACGCATACAAAATGATAGAGGCATCGAACCATGAAGAAGGCACACACTAGTTTACACAGAATGGTTCTAAGAAATGCGGTTTCATGGAATGTAACGATGGGAGACTGTGCAGCGATGAGGGAACATCAACAACAGAGGCGCATGAATTTTTTTATGAAATACCCCAAAAGAAACGTGGTTTCAGGGAAGATCGAGTTGTCGCAACTGCCATGATAGACATGCGAGCAGATGGAGGCAGAGAAGTTGCATGTGAACTGCTTGACCAAATTCCCCAAGGAACGAAATATGCAAACCCGCGATCTGTTTCACAAAATGACTCTAAGAAAGGTAGTCTTGTAGCGATGCAAAATTATGCACAAGTTTGATTCATCAAAAGACATGGATTGTTTGATCAAATGCCTCAAAGAGGCGCGGTATCATGGAATGCAATGATTGCAGGGCAAAATACAAATAGTGGAAACACATGAAGGCCGCGGGAAATGGTCGACAGAATGCATTCGATTGAAATTTCAGAAACTTCTAAATAGATGCTTCTGGCGGGTGTAAAGGTTGATCCACAATATTTGCACCAAGAATGCAACTTTTTGAAACAAAGCATGGATATCCATTAAAGCATAAAATTTGAGTAAGGTTTCATCTTCCCGTTGCTGTAACACGGCTGGACAAGCACTCATGCAAAATGTGCAAGCAATGTGATAAGGCATAGGCATGACATATGAATTGTTTAACAAATTAATGGAATTATAGCAAGAAAAGCTTGAAATTCGTTTTGTTGAAAAGGCTTTTAGAAACTTTCAAGTAAATATGAAGGCACATAAACGAAGACAGAGGCACTGATGATTGCAGGCGTGCACAAAGTGTTTTGGTGCAAACAGCCCAGAGCAAACATTTTAATCAGAGGGCAGAAGTTGTAGATGAGACAAAGAGAGATCATGATTTGCATGATTTATATGACTGTGTCATACAATGTAAATCACTATTCAGATGTAAGCTTTTCCCAAGGATTATTTGCCTATTTATGGAGTCAATCAACATGCACCTTGGTTCAAAGATGTATGCTCGATCCCAAAGGCTATTTGCTGAAGGAAGGTTGAAGCTTATGCTTAACAGTAATGGAGGAGGTAAAGCAAAGCACTCATCCAAGGTTTCTAAGAAGAAAACCAATATTGGGAAGGATGAACATCATAAAGGCATTTAAACTGCATTTGGATGTGAAAGGCATAATGAAATTGCAGAAAACCTATAGAAGCAATTCTCCTTGATATGTTGTCATGAAGACAATCATAGGGGGAATTCATTATTTTTATTTACCAATGTTGGGAAGGATGAACATCATAAAGGCATTTAAACTACATTTGGATGTGAAGGCATAATGAAATTGTAGAAAACCTACAGAAGCAATTCTCCTTGATATGTTGTCATGAGGACAATCAAAGGGGGAATTCATCATTTTTATTTATTTCAATTATGAATTTTAAAGTCAATTTACATGTAATTGAAATAAATTGAAGTAATTAATCTTTGGAATTAATTAAATTTCATTAATTGATTAACTTTATTAATTAATTGATGCATTGTGTTCTACAGATACTTTTGCAAATTAGGAAAGATATCTGATCTCGATGAAGATGATTTGCAAATCAAATATCTAAGAGAAGAGGTTTTCTAAAAGATTGGAAAACTGTAGAGAACTGATGCTTCGTGGTCCCCACTTGGAGTTGTTTCTAGGAAAAGATTCTTTCATCGTACAAGACAAAGGACTTAAAGTCAAACTGGAGGATGGAGTTTCTAGTTGAAGTTAACTGAAGTCAAGCAAGAGCCGAAATTGAAAGTTTCTTGGTGGAAAGATTGTTTGCATGCAAGTGCTACAACTTTTGTATGAGTTGTTTTAGTATAAATTATGTAATTAGCTGAGCTATAAATTGTCAGAGACTCAGATCAAGCTCATTTGAAAGAGTTAGAAAATTAGAAAAATCAATTAGGCATCTGAGTTAGAAGTTTCAACTAGTTTAGCAGTAGAGTAGACAATGGAGTTTTCTGCATTTTTAGTTAATTGAGTCAATTTGAAGACATTGGTTTCTATGCACTGGTGAAGCTTGCTAGATTTGTAAATGTTGTTTATCTATTTTGAAAAAGTAGAAGCAACCAAATTTAAACTTGCTTTAAGTTGTTCTCTGGAATGATATTCGTTGTGTTAATCATTTGATTTGGAATTCTTCAAGGAATGAAGTTGATATTTTCTTTTGTTTGCATTATGATTTGCAATTTGCTATTAATATTTGCACTGTGAATGAATGAATTTGTATTGATTACAAGTTGATTTATTCTATAGTTTAGTTTATGAATTTCTTGGAGAGTAACAGATCTGGTTAACTCAATGAATCAACATTCTTTTCTCTCTTGCATCCTTGATCTATCTTTTTCTTTTTTTAATCCCTCAGTTAGAATAGGTTTAGATAGGACTTCGATCTTGCAACAACCAAGAAGCTCAATAACCAACAGGCCCCTTGAACATTACAGCCTCATTGACCACTCAACAAAACATCAATGTTGTGACCCAACATCCAAGACCTTGGAAGGTGATCAATTTAATGATCATTTTTCTTTTTCAGGAGAGGTAAGGTGATTACATCTTGCCTACATGTTGCTATGTCAATTTGGCCATCAACACTAATGACTTGCTATTTACTTTCAAGAACTTCACGAGGATACAAAAGAACTATAGGGTGATGATACTTTTCCTTCACTCTTTGACATTCTAAGCAACTTGCTAAAAATCTTCTAGCATCCCCTTTCATCCTCTTCTAGAAATATAATGGCTTGACATCAACCAATAACTTGGTTACTTCAGGATGTCCAGAATATAGTGTAGTATGAACTTCTTTCCACATCATATTCCTTAATTCCTTAGAGTTAGGTACATATATTCTTCCCTTAAACCTTAACAAACCATCAGGTTCAAAGTGAAATCCTTCATACCTTGGGTCTTGTGGATTATTCGAGAGTGCTTGCTTGAATTTCTCATAATATTCGTCACCCTTGGATTTCTACAACACTTGACCCTTGAAATCGGTTTGAATTGATATCATTGAGGAGATATGCCTCCTATGACTTAGGGCATCTACAACCCGACTCTCCTTCCCCTTGATTTGATATTAAAATCATAGTCAAATATCAATTCCAACCACCTTCTTTATTGTGCATTCGGATTTTGTTGAATAAATAAATACTTTAGACCATGATGATCGGTCTTCAGTTCAAAATGTTTTTCCAATAGATAGTGTATCCACATATGTAATGCACATGAACAACAATTGCTAATTCCAAACATGCGAAGCATAATTTTTATCATAAGGTTTTAGCTTCCTCAGCTCATAGTATATGAGTTGCCCATCCTACATCACCACTCCACCCAAACCTTCTCCTAAAGCATTTGTGATGATAATAACATTACCATTCGAATCTGGTACTTTTGGTATTGGAGCTATGTTCAAATTATCCTTGATTTGGTCAAATGATGCTTTACATTTCTTAGAACATTCAAAATTCTTCCCTTTTCTCTACAAGGAGGTAATGGGAAAAACTATTCTAGAAAATATTGCAACAAATTTCCAATACTAACCAGCTAGACCCATGAAGCTTCTAACTTTTGATACATTCTTAGGCACTGGCCATTTTAGCATTGCTTTTATTTTTGTTGGATCAACCACAATCCCATCCACTAAAATCACATGACCTAGATAGTGCACTTCCTTCTAAAAGAGGGCACACTTAGAGAGTTTCCCATACAACTTATGCTCTCTTAGTCATTGGAGAATAATCCCTAGATGCTAGAGATGTTCCTCTTCATTCTTGGAGTAGATAAGAATATCATTTAAGAAGACCAACACAAACTTATCCAAGTAGTCCCTAAATACATTATTCACCAGGCTCATGAATGCTACAGATGCATTAGTTATTCCAAATGGTACGACCGTGAACTCATAATGACCATACCTAGTCTTAAAAGTTATCTTGTAATTGTCTTCGTTCTTGATCCTCAGTTGATGATAACCTTTAGAATCATAGATCAATTTTTGAAAACATTACTGCTCCTCGCATATGATCGAAGAGATCATCAATATGTGCTAACAAATACTTATTATTTATCATTTCCTTATCAATAAAATGATAATCAATGCACAAGTGCAGTGTACCATCTTTCTTCTTTACGAAGATCATTAGCACTCCCTAGGGTAAAACATTGGGTCTTATTAGTCCATTAGAAAATAATTCCTCCAATTGAGATTTTAACTCCATTAATTTTGTTGTGTTCATCCTTTATGGTACTTTGGATATAGGTTCCACCCTTGGAACTATGTAGATAAACAAATCAAAAACTCTCTTGGGAGGCTTTCCAGGTAGTTCATCTATAAATACATCCTTAAAGTTCCTTAGGATAGGATATTTCTCCATATCTGACTTTCCTGATTCTACCATCTCACCATCTTTGGATTCTTGGAGGTCTTGAGGTCCATAATATACTACATCATCTTGAGAAATGAAATCTTTGATTTCTCAAGTTTCTCCATTTTCACTACGAAGAGTTGACAACCTCTCTTCTTCACTCTATGCATTTGTATGAAAAAGATCTGCTATAGCTTAACTTCTCTTGGCATGTTCCTTGTAATGACACCCAATTCCTAGATCATATAAACATTCTATTGTTTTTGCATGACAACCTACTTTGGACCTATGTTCTCACAACCAATTCATCCCTAAAATGATGTCATAAGAACGTAAGGGGGATACATACAAATTCACTTCCATAGAGAAACTTAGAAGTTCTACCCTTGCTTTGAATAAACATTGATCCACCTTAGCTCTTGTATGGTTTGCATATTCAATAATCCAAGACTTTTCCATATAGCTAGATTTTCTAGGAATTTTACTAGGTATGCTAGGAGAAACAAAAAAATTCGTAGCACCAGTATCAATTAAAATTGAGATGGGTGTACCAAACAAAGTACCTAGTGACTCCACCAAAGTAATATAGTACTTCACTTGTAGATTGTCTAATGTCACATGAATCCTCTGCTCAAATGATGCTCATTAAGGAGATAGATGTTTCCCATGTGGTTGTGTCCGTGGTCATTTTTTGGGACACTAATTTGCAAAGTGATCACCACACGCAAAACATCCTCTCAATGGTCCTTTCCTTGTTGCAGGCCTTCTAGAACTACCTTCATTTCTATCGACATTATTATTGTTGTTGTTGTTTCCTCTATGATCCCTTCTTGATTCATTTTGCATATTATGGAATCCTTTGTCCCCTTTCCTTTGATAATCCTACCCTTCATTAGGCTTCATTGTAGCTAGATGTGCTTGAGAAAATTTACACTTCCTCTAATTCTTTTCACGGTAGTTTGGGATAGATTTAAGCCTCTACTCTTGCTTAATGGATTTCTCATACACTAGGTCCATGGTAGCAAGACTGTCCACGTCTACCTATCCTCCTCTTTGGGCATTAAGACCCATGATGAACTTCCTTATGCAAAACCGCTCATCCTTTTGGTACATGGGCACATACCTTAGGAGACGAGTAAATTTCTCCAAATATTCATTAACCAAGGAATCTCCTTGCCTCAAGCTCTGAAAGTCGGTAAGTTTTTCATCATAAAAAGTTGAGGTAGCTACCGCTTTCAGAATATTTCCACAAATTCACTCCAAGTAATATTTAAAGAACTTAGCCCAAGCTCCATCTTTTTATTCATCCATGAGTTGGATGCTTCTCCAACCAACTAGAAATCTCACCAAATGGCTTTAGTTATCTCAGAGTAATTGTTGATTTCAAAATAATTTTTCCATCTCTATGAGTCATGCCTCAGCTGCATCCCCACTGGTGCTACCTTCAAACTTTAGAGGGGTGATCTTCCTCATATCATGAGATAACTCACTTGTAATTCATTTCCTTTTTCCTCCCTTTGATCTAGATTGTGATTCATCATTCTCATGTTCACTTGTCTTTAATGGGAATTTCCCCTTCTTCATCATTAAGAACTTCCTATTCCTCCCTTTCTTTTCCCCTTACCTCATGTTCGAGGTTCCCAATTCTTTCTCTTGCCTCATCCATCATAGCTAAAATATGATCCAACTTAGCCTCAACATTTTCCGCACATTGGCCTACTTTTCTCCTTCCCTGAAGGTCTGTTCTAGTTCTAACCATTTTTCACAAGAAAATTTATACCCGGAGGTTTCATTTTTAATTAGATCCTAAGAATATTTGCATAGCACTTAAACATTTCTAAAAGAAATTTGAAAGAAGATCTTGTAGACACCAGAAATTGGTCTAGGCCTGCGACTTCAATTTCTTCATTATTCAACATTGTCATTGTCATAATTAAATAATCTTAATTATTTAATTACATTTCTAATATCCCTTTCTATCTATTAATTAAATAATTTTAGTTATCTAATTAGATTATTCTATCATTGTCTAATCCTAATTAATTAAATAAATATCATTTATTTAATTGCATCACTAATTGAATCAATCCCCTTCTTTAAATTAAATTAAATTATTATTTAATTTATCTTTATTACATTTCAACTATAATTAAATAATCTTTTAAATTATTTAATTATTCACTAAACCTTTTCTTCAGTCAAATTAAATAAATTCTTATTTATTTAATCCTTAAAATTTGAATGTTGAATTAAATTAATAATTTAATTCATTAAATAATTATTCCTGGAATATTCTTTTGTAATTGTGTAATCGCCAAGTTATCTGATTATTCATTGTCACTTGAGTCGAGATCTAAATTAAAACATTCAGTTATCTTCTCAGTCAATATTGTTTCTAATGAATAGATCATTCTTGATTTAATCATTCAGTTATCTAGTTCCACCTTTTGCATGTGCACATGGGTATGTGCAGGATCATCATGGAAAAAACAGACCCTTAAGTGACAAAAAATTCAGAAAAATTAGAGTTAGGCAACTTGACGTAAAAATTTGAATAAGTTATCTATATTATTTCAAAAATATGTAAGAATAGAATCTGTAGAAAATTGAATGTAAATTCTAAACTACTAGGTTTGTTTTAAAAAAATCTATTTGGTGAAAATTTGAAATTTCAATGTAGTAGTACTTAAATTTCAAGGAAAAAATAAGAAGTAGGTATTTGTCTAACCACCCTAACCACAATAAAATAATAATATTTTTAAAATATTTTAGATATAAGTAAAGGACTCATGTCCGATGTGATGCATTTTTTTGTAATTTTTTCCAAGTAAATAATTAATTATGCATTTTTATTACAACTTTTAAAAATATAAAACTTGTATGTCTGACCACCTTAACTTGGTCAAAACTTCATTAAATTCATTTTTTCTTTTTTTAATCCTATATTATGCGAATCATAGAATGTGACGCATGTTTTGGATTTAAAAAAAGTGATTTAGTTTGAGACTTTAGTCATAATTCAAATAGAAAATGAATAATAATTACTTATTAAATTCAAAGTAAAGCATAATTTATATTGGTGGAAAGCTGAGAACCTCCTTTAAAAACCTTTTTCATTTCATCAATTTTGCGTAGAAAAAAAGTCATCAGCCACATACCCATCATATTGCCACTTTTTGGCCCATCATGATCCTGCACATGCCCACATCTATTAATTAAATAATCTTAATTAATTAATTAATTTATGTGTGCATTTGAACAAAACGTTTTCCTCGTGCAAATCGTCAACTTGACATGCAAATTCTATTCTTCCAATTTTTGAACAGTCATCACTAAAAGATGAAATTATAATTTAATTCAATCTCTTAGATGTTTTTGAGTTCTAACTTGTACTCTCGAAACCCTAATTCGAATGCATGACCAAATTTTAATCTCGATCGTCCATTCAACTTTCAATCTCATCCGATCATTAAAAAACATCAATTTTCTATAAAATTTTCAACCTTCGTCATTATTCTTTCTCCTGAAATCTTATGACTTCTGAGAGAAACTTGTTTTAATCTTTGATATTTCATCATAATCACATATATTGAGGCTATATTTGCACAAATACTAAAAATATGAGGGCAAATATCATTCAAAGGCGAAATGGAGAAGGACAATAGAGATGAATCATGGAGTTTTATGGATATTTGGTGAGATTGTTTCATGTTTTAGTTTCCTTTGTGCTTTGTTGTTAGATGTAGGTTAGCTTTCTTTAATCTGCTTACTGCTATTTTCCTGCATTACATTTTGGTGAACCCAACGTGAAGACACAGTCTTAAAAAAAAATCGTAGGTTTTTCTATGAATTTTGCAGGTTTTGTATGGAATGATGCATTTGAAGGACAAAACGATGCAATTGACTCTTCACACCAAATTTGACAAGAAAAATGACACATCTGAGTATTTGTGATGCATCTATGGAAAACATCGATGCATTTGACTGGTAAAATAGTGATGCAATTAATTGGTAAATGTTTCTGATTCTGTTTTCCCAAATTTCGAGGTCTGAAATTTTCAATTGATTTATTTGTTACTAATTTTGGAATTTTCAACGTGTGTACTTTTTTGAAGTTAACATAGTGTTTGCAGGACATTTGTAGAAGACAAAAATTTGACACTCTTTTGCAGGACGATTGGCAAAGACAATATTGAAACTATTGATGAATTATTTGCAGGACGTATGTCGAAGATTTTTTTTTTTGAAATAGATTGTTTGGTAGTTTAGAAAATCATCATTTGGGTTTAAAAATTAACTACTTACTTTTGTGTTTGGTGCTTCGACACAAGTGTCTAGTTAGAACCCTACACGATTTGGTATATAGGAGTATCCTCTCCCCTTGTGCATTCGTGCAATCCTGGGTGTAAGAGAAATTGTTACTGAATCTAGAACTTGGGCCTATCTTGGTGGGAAAAAGTACTCACCCTAAGATGACTCAGACCAGTAGCACGCTGAACCCAAGTGACTTCTAACTGGTATATAAAAGTGGGTTCTTGAGGAAATATCAATGAATCATGAGTATTGTTCCGATGAGAGGGGCAACATTGGTCTCTCACCGTATGGATGATACCCCACAAATGAAATTCCCTTATTAAATACCCTTGTTGTAGAAGGCCAAAAACCCTATCTATTTGTTGGTGCAGCAGGTCAGACCTATGAAGTCATCTCTCATTCTTACGATCCTTAGTAGAGATGTAAAGTATGCCATAAGGAGTTTTTATGGGTACTAAAGCTTGGCTGCCCCGTATAAGTGAGTGTTGTGGAGGGGAGCCAGTGAGTTCAAGCTTCTAAACATCCACTCTAGATAAGCGTAGCTGGGGAAACCCAAGTGAGAACTCAGTAAATACAGTCCATGTTAGCCTAGGATGTGCTTGTCTTTCATTGAATTAAATGTTCTTTGAGTCCAAATGAAACTGAAATATCATGTTTTCTGTGTTTGTTATTTTCCAAAATTTGTCAAAACTATCAACTCTATAAGAAAACTGCAATTGATTACCAGAAAACCACAATTGAAAATTATAGTCGCATCTGTTAGTACATAGTCCAAATTGTCATTTACCAGGGAACCCAAATTGTATTTGTCAAATAGTGAGTCGCAATTGTAATCCTGAGTCGCATTTTTCCAGTAGAAAATCTCATCTGATATAGAGAGTCGCATCTGTTAAACTATTGAAACCCTCCATCATAGAAAACTATATTTTTCAAATATAATGATGCATCTGACTATTCGAGTCACATTAGCTGTTGATAATTACACAATTTCCTATCATAGTTTTGACATAGTTTACCAGTTACATGCATCTGAAAGTATAACCACATTTGTTAGATCTTGTGACATATTTGAGAAATTTAACCGCAATTTCCTATTAACAGAAAGTCAAAAAATTCTGTCATTGTCCATATTACATAGTCATACCAGTTTCTGATAACAACAGTCCTTGAATAGTAAACCAAAATGATTTGCTCAAAGTTTGCATCATTTAGGATCATTCAATCATAGATAGGTTTCCTAGTTTCAATTTTAGTTTCACCTTAGCCTTACATACTACCTTTAGATTGGTTCATCTTTTAGGGAGGTCATTTTTCAAACTTTAGAATAGGTTTACTTTCTATCCTTTAGGAAAACCTTGCTTCAATGAAATTGTCAATTGAACCTAGTTATAGCATATGTTTGTCCTACATGTGAGTCTTCCCAACTCATTAGTCTAGTTTTGGAGCTTACCTTATCTTTTATCTTAGTCCCACACAGGTTCTTGACAAAATTACATTGTAGCCTTGGTTAGACTTTAGATGGATGGTAACCTTGCCTTAGGTTCATAAACTGATTACCTTAGAAGCTTAGTTAAACTTTTTTCATACATAGGTACTGTCATCCTTGTTTAGAGACATTCTAGATATTCTTTATTCCAAGAAAATACCAAAAAAATAGTTGCATACATCCTTTATTTGCATTCAAAAAATCCCAAAAACATAGATTACACTCATACCAATCCATAAGTGTAGTTTTGCATTGCATGCACTTTGAGCTCATCTTACATGGTAGAGACTAGGTCTAAAAGGAAAAAGAGAGAAGAAATTTCAAACCCAAATGATTACATCAATCCATTCGCAAGCTCCTCTCAAGGACCATATTCAAGATCTCATAGACCTTTGATGGAAAAATTTGTCAATAGAGACTCACAAGGAAACATAATAGTGGAAGACATAGATGTTGCAATGCAAGACCCTGAGTTTGCTTCCTTTGTAGATGATTACCAATCAAATGATTCTCAACAATTCTTGGCAAAGTTGTTAGTTGAGGGTGCTACGTTATCTGTAGGATTTAACATTAGTACCTTACAAACTCAAACTACACAAGGTACAAACACAATGACCACTAGTGCCACTACATCACAAGTAATTGCAGCTATACCATCTACTGTACCTACACAAATTACGATAGAACACACTTCACCATTTGGTACAACTAGTATGAAAATAGGTTTTAACTTTTCCATAGGGCAGACATCCTCTAATCCATTCGGCCCTTCCGCCAGAAGTAAAAGAACCAAAACAACAGTTGTTATACCCACAATACTGCAAACAACTGCTCTACCCATGACTAGTGTTACTAGTACTATTCCACAAACAACTGCTATACCTATGACTAGAATTACTAGTACCATTCCCCAAACAATAGTTGTACCAAGTATGAGTGTCAGCAACACTATACCATAGACAAGGGTTACACAGATAGGGTACATACCTTCCTTTCAATATGGGAGTTGACCTATACCTTCACAAAACATTTCATCCCAAAACATCCCTTCACAAAACATACCTTCACAAAACATCCCTATTCCAAGTTAAAATCCCTTTACACAAATTCTAGGACAAAATCCATTCACTAACATCCTAGGTCAAAACTCATTCACACAGATTCCAAGTCAGAATCCCTTTGGGAACATTTCAAGTCAAAATCCATTTTCCAACATTCTGAGTCAAAACATACCCTACGTACCTACACTTAACCAAAACCCATCACAAAATGTCAGATTTCAAAACATGTATGTTGACCTTATCAATCCAGCAAACACATCACTCACACAGGTTGATGTCCTACAGACATAGATACAAGCCCTCCTAACACAGATACAAACCCTCCAAACAAAGATACAAGCCCTCCAAACATAGATGGACAACATGGCTGTATCTAACAAGTGAACTATTTTAGCATAGGATCTATATACTTTTCCCTTTAACAAATCATTGTGCATGATGCTATTTCCACAAGGGTATGTTGTACCTAATTTGCCTAAGTACAATGGGAAGTGAAATCCACTCGATCACATAAAGGAATTCTCAATGGCATGCATAGATGTGGCATATGATCCAACCTATCTCATGAGATTGTTTCCAAGGAGTCTTACTGTAATTCCACTTGAATGGTTCTCTAAAATTAATGGCATAATATCTTGGGGTGAACTGGCCAAAAAATTCATCTGACACTTCTCCTTTAACATTGATAACGAAATTACCATAGAAACCTTGTGTCACACTACACAAGAGGAAGGAGAAGACTTTATTACCTTTTTCCAAAGATGGAGAAGTATGGCCAGTCGATGTCTTGTTGAAATACCTGAAAAACAAAAAGTCACTATATTCCAAGAAAATCTCGACTCTAAACTAAGAGTTGACTTATGTGTACATTGTTGCACCTCATTTGTGGAATTAGTGGAAAAGGGTATTATCCTAGAAAAAGCTTTAATTGAAAAAGGAGAACTTAAGTCACCTAACAAAAATCCAAATGTGCAGAACACCTCCAACAATAGAAATAAATTTTGGTCTCAAAACAAAAATGTTACCAGTGATGGGGTTGTTGATGCCAAATCCTTACAAGAAGGATCACTCATAATACTTAGAGGTCAAAATCCCCCTTCGAACACATTGAACTCTATCAATCCAATGCCTAACACTCCCCAGAACAACCAACGACCACAACAGTTGAGGCGATTTGCAAAACGTGAGTTCACTCCCTTAGGGGAACCTATCAAGTTGGTATTCAAACGGTTATTGCAACATAACCTTATATAGCTTCAAGAGCCAAAACCATGTGATCCTAGGAAACTTAAACCTTTCTAGTGGGATGAGAATTCTTTCTATGAATACCATCAGATCAAGGGACATAGCTTACAAAATTGTCGGCAATTAAAGAACATCATACAAGATCTTGTTGAGAACCGAACCATTGAAGTTGGTGGGTAGAAACAAATAACCTCAAACACTGATAATAAGGTCTTTTCGAACCCACAAGATGACCATGGGAAGAGAAAAGCCTCTAGTTCAGGGACTAAGACCAATGACAATCCTATTAAGTATGCTAATGTCAAGTACAACTATAACCACGACACGATCATAAATCATATTCGAGTTGTTGATGGTCAAGTCAATACCATTACCATTAAGAAGACCCCTGAGTGTGATGTTAACACTCACCGAACCAAAATAACCATTCAAGGGCCTCCAACATAGACACCTGCAAAACCTCCTAAGTCACATTATAACTTGCTTGATTAGTTAGGAAAGATCCTTGCACAAATTTCCATCTTGGAGTTGTTGCGTATTTCACCTGAGCATCGAGCTATCCTAGACAAAGCCTTACAAAGCACCATTGTACCTAATGATCTTGATGTCAATCACTTCGAAAAATGGGTAGGATATATAACCAATTCTCACTATGCTACCTTTTTTGAGAGTGACAACTCGACTGATAAGATGAACCATAATGACCTATTTCATCTTGAGGTCCTTGTTCATAAAACTAAAGTCAGATGAGTCTTGGTAGATGGTGAAGCAGGGTTAAACATTTGCACTTTCAATTTGGTTAAGACATTAGGTTTCTCAGAAGCATGTGTAGACATGACCAAGATTATTGTGATTAAAGCTTATGATGATGAAGAACGTTCCTCTAAGGGAGTTTTGAAACTTCCTATTAGAATTGGTCCTATAGTGGTTGACACTAACTTCCAAGTCCTCGATCTCGTCCTCCCCTATAACATTCTTCTAGGCTGACCATGGATACATGCCATGAAAGCTGTCTCATCCACATATCATTAGTGCCTTAAATTCCCATTCAATGGTGCTGAGATTGCAATAGATAGTGATCTCGATCCATTTCAATATTGTACTAACTTAAAAGGGATTCCCCAACATCAAGTACTAGTTAATCAAGAGGCCTCATCATCCACTTCATCCCTATATGTCGATCCATCCACACTTTCTAGGGCATCCATTTCCAATATGACATCTTCTACTCCTAAGGTCAAGATCCAAGACAACGGTTGTGGAGAATATCACATGAAAACATCCTATTGTGTCAGTCATTTGGTGCCTCCTAAGTCATACGGTTTACCCACACGAGATAGGAGACAACCTAGAGTCACTATACATGTTCCCCCTACATTGACATGCACAAGATGGGGAGAACTGAGTAAGGAAGCCCTAAATGAAGAAGATGTGACATCCTGGTTGTCTAGTGAAGATGATCAAGTACCTCCTCTATCCATACGTCTATAGACACATCAATATGGAAAAGGATTTAAGATAATGCGAGATAAAGGATATAATGGATGCAGTGGGTTAGGGATGCATCAAAATGGAATAATTGAACCTATCTTTGTTTCAAAGTGACCAAAAGGCCTAGGGCTAGGGTATCAACCACTTCATATTATGATTCTAGTATCACATTGCCTCCACAAGAGGAAGTAAGTATTTATGAACATATCGAGACATCTATCGAACCATCCAATCAGCACCAATTCCCTTCTCCTAACTCTAATGAAGATAAGTGGGATTCCCTTTCTTCCACTACTTTCATGGACCTAGACAAGTTGTATGGTGAACTTGACCAAATTCTTAAAATCTCAAAGAGTCCACCAGATACTCGTCTGCAAATGCTTGCAACAAAAGAGGAATGGCTCAAACATTACTTTTGGGAATCCCTTGATCCTACCACTTGGGGATCTGACCAAGCCACTCCTGATGACCAAACCTTAGCAATAGGCCCACCTCAAAGTCCACCTATGCCTAAGAAGAAGAATAAAGAAGAGTTGGTATGAAACTTTTGTGACCATGTTAACAACTCAGTCTTTGCTTTGACCCCTGTAGACTTTGTCACCTCTGATGATGACATGCCCTTAGTGTATCCTCAACTTATCGATTGGGATCAACAAGGCACACCCTTATTAGATGTCTTTGAGAACGATGAAGCAATAGCTGAGTTCCTAGGATTACAAGAAGGAATACCTAGCGGTGATCATAAAGCTAGCTTTACCATTGAATTAGACAACATGGCATACTTTTGGGAGTCTGTTCACCCTTCCAGTCACAAAAACAAGAAAAAAAATGACAAAAATGAAAATGATTCTCTAGATGAAAACCGAAAGACACATTTAGATGATGAAAAAGAAAAAAGAAAGGACACATCTAAGGGCAAAAACTTCTCTAAGGCACCCAAGGATGGAAGGTTGAACAATCTCCCCATTGAATAGGGAAAGTCACCACTATTGATAGAGGAAACTGTGGAAGTCAATATAGGCACAAAAGGGAATCCATGACTTATCTATTTTGTAGATTCATTGACAGAGAAAGAAAAGCCTGAGTTTTGAGACTTATTTACATAAAGACAGATAAAATTTGCATGGTCATATGTTGATATGCTTGGATTGGATCCTGACTTGGTCCTACATCACCTGCCATTGCAACTAGGTGCTAAACCAGTGAAATAGAAACTTAGAAAAATGCATCCAAATATTTCTCTATTAGTCAAGGATGAGTTGAAGAAACTACTGGATGCTAGCTTTATTAGATCCATTGACTATGCAGAGTGGATAAATAATATTGTGCCAGTAACAAAACCAAATGGGGGCATCTTCATCTGCATTGACTTCTGAGACATAAATAAAGCATGCCTCAAGGATGAATTTCCATTGCCTAACATTGATATAATAGTGGACCTGACTGTTGGCTATGAATTGTTATCCCTTATGGATGGATTCTTAGGATATAACCAGATTAAGATTGCAACTGAAGATCAACCAAAGACTACTTTTACTTTCCCATGGGGAACCTATTGCTAGAATGTAATGCCCTTTGGACTAAAAAATGCTAGCACCACATATCAATGTGCTATGACAAATATATTCCATGACCTCATGCATGATATCATGGAGGATTATGTGGATGATATCGTAGTTAAATCTTTGAAAAGGGAAAATCATCTATAGGTTCTAGATAAGGTTTTCAAAAGACTAGAAGAATACAAGGCCAAACTTAATCCTAAAAAGTGTGTGTTTGACGTACAATCAAGGAAACTTCTAGGCTATATAATATCTAGACGAGCCATTGAGGTAGACCCAGTGAAAGTCAAAGAAATAAGAGACATGCCTCCCCTAGCTAATCTAAGTCAACTAAGGACACTCCAAGGAAGACTATAGTTAATCAGATGGTTTATAATGCAACAACCAGACAAGATACATCCATTTCAACATCTACTCAAGAAAGGAGTACCTTTTGTATTGACCCCTAAGTGTCAAGAGGATTTTCAATAGATTAAGGACTATCTACTTACACCGCTAGTTTTAGTGCCACCAATTTAGGGGAAACCTTTGATACTATACATTTCAGCAACAACATCAACATTAGGAGCCCTACTAGCACAAAATGACATAGAGGGCTGAGAAAGAGCAATATACTATATCAGTTGCACTTTGGTAGGTTATGAGCTAAACTACAATCCTATAGAGTGTTTTTATCTTGAAGTAGTCTTTGCTACTCAAAAACTAAGGCACTATATGTTGAATCACCAAATGATGCTGGTTGCAAAGATTGTCCCTCTGAAATATCTTCTGAGCAAAGCAACATTAACTGGACGTCTTGTTAAATGGGTAATGATACTAAGTGAATATGACATTCAATATGTGGAAAGAAAAGCAATAAAAGGATAAGTCATTGCTGATCAATTAGCAGATGCACCAATTTAGGCGGATCACCCATTAGTTTTAGACTTTCCCAATGAGTTTATTTTTACTCTTGACATAGGAAAAAAATGGAAGCTATACTTTGATGGGTCCCATACAAACCAAGGTTTAGGGGTTGGTGTATTGTTTATCACGCCACAGGGTGATATCATTCCTAAGTCTTTTAGAATTTCCTTCCCATGCACTAAAAATGTAGCGAAATATGAGGCTCTTTTGACAGGGTTAAGAATGGCTATCACATGGAAAATCAAGCACTTAGATGTCTATGGATATTCTTAGTTAGTAATTAGACAGGTAAATGATGACTATGATACAAAGTATGAGAAGCTTGCACCATATAAATGGATGTCAGATAGCTTTAAGTAGTATTTTGATAGCATCATCCTTCATTAGATACCTCACATTCAGAACAAGGAAACATATGCCATGGAAACTATTGGTTCACTTTTAGACATACCTACCAACATGCCTAGGTTTGAGTTCTTGGTAGAACAGATTTTTGTCCTAGCTTTTGATATTCCAGACTTGAAGATGGTATGTGTACTTGTTGGTCCCGATTCCCCTTGGTATAAGGACATCTTTGAATATCTCAATGCTTAAATCATGCCTCATGACTTGTCAAATAACCAATGTAGAACCTTTATCTGTAAGATAGCCAAGTACACCATCATCATAGATACCTTGTATAGACATGCCTTAGACAACACCCTTTTGAGATGTCTTGATAAGGAAGAAGCACAAGCAACCTTGCATGGAGTACATGAGGGTATTTATGGATCCCATTCTAACAGTCCTACCTTAGCAAAGAAGATCATGAGGCTAGGCTATTATTGGCCTACAATGGAGATAGATGCCTATTTCTTTATCAAGAAATGTTGACAACGTTAGATTCATGGAGACTTGATACATGGGCCAGCACAGGAGCTAAGACCAATCACATCACCATGGCCTTTTTCCCAATGGGGACTCAACCTCATAGGAAAGATACATCCCACATCCTCTAGCAAACATAATTTTATCATTGCAGCAACATAGTACTTTACCAAATGGATTGAAGCAATTCCTATGACCTACATTATAGGAACATAGATTTCCAAGTTCGTTATTAACTATATCATTTGTGGACATGGCATTTCTCAATCCATCATCACAAATAATGGTTTCCCATTCAAGAATCAAGAAGTTCGTCAACTTTGCCAAGACTTCCATATCCAACATCATTTCTCCACTCCATATTACCCACAAGGTAATGGCCAAGCTGAGGCATCTACTAAGTCTATCATTAGAATCCTCAAAAAGACTGTCAATGACATTGGTTGTGATTAGCATTTAATGCTTAATCTTTCCTTATGGGCTTATCGTACAAGCATTCATACTCCCACTGGCGCCACTCCATATTCCTTAGTCTTTGGTTTTGAGGCTATCTTACCTATTGAGGTCAAGATTCCATCCCTAAGGGTGTATTTTAAAGGGCATATTGATGATGAAGAATACCATGTATCAAGACTACATGAGCTAGAGTTCCTAGATGAAAGAATACAAAAGGAATTAGATCATCTACAAGCATATCAAAACCATCTTCATTGAAGCTATAACAGGAAACTCTTGAACCAAAATTTTGACATTGGTGACTTGGCCTTAATGGAGAATCCTAAAAATCAAGTTGAAAGGGAAAAACCGAGCAAGTTTGAGCCGAACTGGCTAGGGCCTTAAATTGTTATAGAAGCCTTTGGATCAGGAGTGTATTAGCTTTCTACTCCTAAAGGGGAACCATTGTTAGCACCAATCAAGAGCCTTCATTTGAAGAGGTTCTACACATAACTTCTGAGAGTCATGTCTTAATCATCAAAAATACAAAAAAAATCAAAAAATCAAAAAAATCGTTACTTAGGTGAAAACCTAGTAAACATGCATATTTGTAACACCAAAAAAATTGAAAAATCAAGAAAATTGTAAAGAAAAATATGTCGTCCAATAGTGAAAACCACTTCAGTGGCACTTTGGATAAGCACCTTGGTAAAAACCTAGCAAACAGGGGCCACGTGTAGTTGATTTTGCTCCTCTATCTACCATCATTCCAATCTAAATTTCTTTGTACATAACGTATATTCTTTTCTATTCATGTCCCTAAACAAAGCACCCATGATAAATGGTTGTCCTTTCCATAACTTGGAATGATTGACATCAAGTGTACCTTTGCATCCCATTCCATCCTATTTATCAGTCTTATACTCGACTAGGAGCATAAACTTAACATATGTCATTTGAAGATGTAAGACCATTGAGAAAATCCAAAAACAATACAAAATGTCTGAAAGAAAATCCAAAAACATCACAAAATGTCCTGAAGAAAATCCAAAAACAACATAAAACTTCAAAAAGATTAAAAAAATCAAAACATGTCAAAAAAAAAGAGTCAGTGTCAGTCGCACTTTTTAGTCTTTGTCATTGTCGAACTATGTTGCCTCTAAGTCTAGATGTAGGAAAGGCCATCTATCAATGAGCCCCTGAGGCCGCACTAGGTCAGTCCTATAGGGTTCAAAAACATAGTCAATTGTCAGTACACTACATCAATTCAGACATCAACAAGACAAACAAGTCAACAATGTCAACAAGTCAAGTCAAACAAATTGCCAAAACATCAATCAAAATGATCAACTTATGTCTAATACAGGATGAGTCCTTCCTGAAAACAAATATTGTCAAACAATCAATTTGTGTCATATGCAGGATGTGTCCTTGAATATAGACACTGTCAAACAATCGTCACAACCTTACAATAGTTTGTCACATTAATGGAATCAGACTTCAACTTCTTATACAAAATGTGTCTTTCTGAAACCAGGCCTCTGTCATGCCTTATATAGATAGTCACAAAATCAAAACCAGACTCAACGTCTTATACAATATGTGTCCTCCTAAAATCAAGCTCTATCAATCAATCAATCAATCAAACAACTGGATCAAATTTTGGCAAATAATTTTATTGGCTTTTGATATTGACGCTTGTTTATCTTATCTTTTCATATGGCTTTATGTTTGGGTCCTATTACTAGTCTCTCAAGGATGTCCCATGTAGGATTTAGAGAAGCAATGATGTATCAGGGGTTATTTTCTTTGACTATTGTCTGTTAACTATCTTTTAAATTGGTTTTTGAGTCATGTTACTAGTTTCCTCGAGGATGTCCCATGAAGGATTTAAAGGAGCAATGATGTCTCATGACCCATCTTTTATTTGTTTGTTGTCTATGGTTTGTCTTGACAAAAAGATTGGGGCAACTTGGCCCTTAGTATGAGTTAAGACACTCCTTATCTGTGACTATTTGTTTTTAGCAAGTGGATGACTTTGCACACCATGGTATATCTCATATCATGGTGTTTATTGTCCATCTGTACCATTTAATTACCAATGATGATTTAGTGCAAAGTATCTTATGTATTGACAAGATATTGAAGATTCAGATATTCAAAGATTTCGAGTACTGACATCCATGTCTTCTATTTTAATTTTCATTTTTCTGCTCTAACATTTCTTATTTTCTACATCTTCACCACCCTTATCTATTTTCCTCTATCCTTTTGTCCTTCATCTTCCAATTCTCTTATCCATTTCGAGAGCACACTCTTGTTCTTCAAACCCATCTGTCCTCTCGAGGGGGCATACCATTACCTTCTTGTCATCTTTCCTCATCTTACTTTCATTGGGGCATATTTTTCTTTTTCTTTAACACGTCATAAACTACATTGTATCAAAGAGGGGCAAAATGTAGACACTAGAAATTGGTCTAGGCCTGTGACTTCAATTTCTTCATTATTCAACATCGTCATTGTCATAATTAAATAATATTAATTATTTAATTACATTTCTAATGTCCCTTTCTATCTATTAATTAAATAATTTTAGTTATTTAATTAGATTATTCTATCATTGTCTAATCTTGATTAATTAAATAAATATCATTTATTTAATTGCGTCACTAATTGAACTAATCCCCTTCTTTAAATTAAATTAAATTATTATTTAATTTATCTTTATTACATTTCAACTATAATTAAACAATCTTTTAAATTATTTAATTATTCACTAAACCTTTTCTTCAGTCAAATTAAATAAATTCTTATTTATTTAATCCTTAAAAATTGAATGTTGAATTAAATTAATCATTTAATTCATTTAATAATTATTTGCGACATATTCTTCTGTAATTGGGTAATCGCCAAGTTATTTGATTATTCATTGTCACTTGAGTCGAGATCTAAATTAAAACATTCAGTTATCTTTTCAATCAATATTGTTTCTAATGAATAGATCATTCTCAATTCAATCATTCAGTTATCTAGTTCCACCTTTTGCATGTGCACATCTATTAATTAAATAATCTTAATTAATTAATTAATTTATGTGTGCGTTCTAACAAAACGTTTTCCTCATGCAAATCGTCAACTTGAAATGCAAATTCTATTCTTCCAATTTTCGAACAGTCATCACTAAAAGATGAAATTATTATTTAATTTAATCTCTCAGATGTTTCTGAGTTCTAACTTGTACTCTCAAAACCCTAATTCAAATGCATGACCCAATTTTAATTTTGATTGTCCATTGAACTTTCAATCTTAGTCGATCATTTGAAAACATAAATTTTCTATAAATTGTTCAACCTTTGTCATTATTCTCTCTCTTAATCTTATGACTTTTGAGAGAAACTTGTTTTAATCTTTGATATTTCGTCATAATCACATATATTAAGGCTGTATTTGCACAAATACTGAAAATATGAGGGAAAATATCATTCAAAGGCAAAATGGAGAAGGACAAAAGAGATGAATCATGGAGTTTTATGGACATTTGGTGAGATTGTTTGATGTTTTAGTTTCCTTTGTGCTTTGTTGTTAGATGTAGGTTAGTTTTCTTTAATATGCTTACTACTATTTTCTTGCGTTATAGATCTTATACACAAGTTTTTCCAAAACATGATTTTTATTTAGATCAATAGGATTTCAATATCCTTGTATTTACATGGAATGAATTTTTGAAATAGTCTAGGGGAGAGTATCCCTCATATTCACTCTCCAATACATAACTAAGTGGGGTATACCCTTCAAATTTTTGTTCACATTCAAAGTCAAAAGGGAAATAACATTCAAACCTATCTTTAGATACATAGTTTTAGGGGATATATCCCTCTGATTCACCACTAGAGTCTATTACAAGAATTTTCAACTTTGTAAGAAGATTAGGGTACCTAAAGATCATGGCAAGACTAGAATCTAACTTTTTCGGAGAGACAAGAGGTATAAAGTTAACATCGTCACACATGCTCTTTCTCTCTTGACTAACACGAGATAAGGCATGAATAAGAGTCTCAATGTCACTCAACCAAATGATGTTGTTGTAATTGGTCCCCTCTATGGTTCGAACAATGGCATCCCTTTCTTTCTTGGCCTTCAAGTAGCACTCATTACCAATTATTGACTTTCTAACAATCATTTTGAGATGCACCATCTTGGAACAAGAATTCCAAACATTATATTCATATAATTTTGGATGAAAGCATAGCAAGCACAAAGGTTCTAGAGCTAAACCTCGTAGCTTTGATACCACGTGTAACATGCACATTGTTCCACCCATTGATTTTACTATGTTTTACCCATATGTGAATAGTTTATGATACTAACATAGGGGCAATAAATTGTTTTATTTTCTAATTGAATAACAAGACACACATATGATATGATCCCATTTCAAACTTTTCTATTTCATTACAAAGAAGCATTACTAAATTCCAAGAAACAAATCCATATTGCATAATTTCATGATAACATTTTCCACTTACAATTTCTCAATAAGAATAGAGATACATGATTACATACATAGCTTCCACACACTTAATGAAACATAGATACAAATGGTCTAGATGTCCTTGCTAGCATACATCTTCAAATCTTAGCTTCCAACTATATGAGGGTGAGCAAATCACTCAAGCCCTTTTTTGCCAACCATGTACTTACTACAACCCCCCACACATCTACCTAACTGATAAGATGGGCCTACCCTTCGGAAATGAGATTGGTTTGGTAACCTCATAATACTAGCCTTCCTGAGCATGGTGTAGTGTCCTAAAAATCTAAAGCTACCATATATTGGCTACAACCTACATGTATAATGTTTCCCACCTAGATTGCATCCCTAGATCACAGCGAAATGATAGTGTAAATAGTAACTACTTACACTACTTTATCCAAAGAACTCAACACCCAATAATTTGAGTGTAGGTCATATGTTCACCCACCCTTAGGTCAATTGGTATTTGACCATTCATACTCTTACACTCATAACATATATTTCGATGAAAAGGTGATGAAATGATAATTTTTCTAACTAGGTTACACCCTTTCCCATAGATTATCCTAACCCTAGGAATAATCAAGCTATCCACCCATGTTCAAAATGACATTTCCATGACTAAGGTACTTTCAAAGTATCAACATATCTCACATGCCACAAATTATACATTATTCATATAATCTTAACTAATTATAGTTCCTAATTTCAACATAACCACTCAAATCTAATATATATAGTATATATGTATATCCCTTGAATAAAGGGGTTTCACTGAAACTAGAGTCTTTCAAGAATCATACAAGCTTATCCAAAGTAAGAAAATAACCCAAGTTCTTTAAAACAAGATAACATGCATTAAAATCATCCTTTCCCAAACAAAGACAATCTCAAACAAATAACATTTAATTCAAAAGAATAGAGTAATAGAATTCAACATGCTTGGAATTATAGCCCAATTGATAATACTAGTTTCCAATCTCAACCTCCACAATCCCGCTTGCTACTCCTAAACTCAACCTATCACCAAACTCTAGCCTCTTACCAAAAAATCTCAACAATATGCTCTCATAGAAAACTATAGCAGAACAACTCTCCTTGTCACAAAAGCTCTCAAAAATATGCTTGCACAAAAAACTACAATAGAACAATGAATGAATAAATTAGAATGGAAAATTGTAACCAAAGGTAGAGAGGATGCCTTAATGCTACAATTAAGCAACTAAATCTACCACCTTCCTATTCCAAATGCAACGATAGGCTCAAGAAGAGATATGTGGATGCTTAAAACACTAGTTTGCAAATACGTAAAAATTCTAACTTCCTTGTTGAAGATGAGTCACTCTTATCCTATTGAAAACAATGATTTAAACTCAAAAATACAATCTACAGATTTCTCTATTGCAATATATGGCAACTACCTCATCCAGCTCATGTAAAAGGCCAAGTCTCATGCTTCCAAAAGTTGTGTGTTGGATTATGGCATAGAAAATAGACTTCTTTGTATTTCATACTTCCCAAAATATGATGAAAACAATTTATATGAAAAAGTCAACAACATTTCAATATCACTAACTCTTGCATATGATTCAATTCATATTACTTTATGTGCTAATAAATACATTAATACTTATTCTCCCATGAGCTATATGCACACAATAACTATTGGATGTTGTGGCTGTGTTGCTGATATGTGGTTGTCATTGATGTCAACACTATCAGTCTTATCTATTTTAGATGCTGCATATGTCAAGGATATTGAGAAAATTGTTAAAGGAGGTGTTGCAGGTTGCTAGTGTATCAATGAAGGTCATGAAGGTGGTTTGATTTGTATGTTGATGTTCAGCTGTTGTGGCCTAAAGGGTTTAATGCTGGTATATCTAGTCTATCCATTAGAAGTCTCAGAGGTCCACATGAATTTTTGATGAAGCTATGAATTGTTGTGTTCTGACAGAGTTCCTAAGTAAAGTTGGTGTGATTCTTGCAATGTTAGTTGCTACGGATATTTCTCTGATGGTTGTTGATGGTTGTGGATGCTTCTAGATCATACTATATCTTTGTGGTACGTCCGCATTGATCGAGGTTTTGTGGATGATGAGTTTTCCTTTACATGTTCTATTTTCTTGTTCTTGACCGACATGGTGAATGTAATGTGTTGCAAATCCTTGAACATCACAATTTGAATGGTTAGTGTACTTGAGGATACTTGATTTTGGCTATAAATCATTTTTTTCTGACTAAGTTTGATTCACATTATAAATTGATTTGTAATTCAAGCTGACACCATGTATATGTTTTATTTCTTTTGTAAGCTGACAGAGTTGTTGATGCAAATCTGTGTTGCAAATATATAAGATAGTTTGTTTTGAGTGAAGTGAAGAATGTAAGAGAGTGGGTGTGTAAGAGTGTGTGAATGCAAGTGTGCAAATATTGATCATATCATTCGATTGTAGAGCAGAGTGTGGAGGAGTTTGTGCGAAGTGTGAATAAGAAGTTTTCTATGCTTAAATTGGAACTGTAATCAGGCTTTGTGGAGAAGCTATTCTTTCAGTTCAATACCCTGCGGATCTAATCCAACTATTTGTAAGGAAGTGAGCCTTCCTTTGTAATTGAGCAGTGAGCTCTAGGTAGTGTGCCTGAATGCAAGTGCATTTCCCATATTATTCTTATACTTTTTATAGGGTATAATATTGTGGACTAACATCCACCATGGTTTTTCCCCTAAAAGGGTTTTCCATGTAAAAAATGTTGGTGTTCTCTATGCCTTTGATGTGTTGTTTGTTTGTGGTTAATTGCTAATTCATCAAATTTGAGAAAAGTTAAGGTTGAAAAGGTTGATAAATCTGTGACAACTGATTCACCCCCCCTTCTCAGCTGTTTTTCCTTGTTTTTCCAACAATTGGTATCAGAGCTAGTGCCTTTGAAGAAGTTTAAAAGCTTGAGGTGATCCGAGATGGAATCTTTCAAGAAGGAAAGTCCTAGATTTTATGAAAACAACTACTCTCTATGGAAGGCAAGGATGGAATTCCATTTGAGGTGCATTGGATAACCCTACTGGAACATTACAAAGGATGAATATGTTATTCCTACGAATGGCGCCTCTACTACAACAAAGATCAAAGAAGAAGAGTATAACATCCGGGCTAAGAAAGCTATATTGAGTGCTCTGACAGATTCAAAGATGACTAATGTAATGGAATTGAAGACAACTCATGATATATGGAATAAGCTAGAGACATTGTATGAAGGAGATGCTCTTGTGAAGGTCGCTAAGCTACAAAGTTTGAAAGGGAAATATGAAACTTTGAAGATGGGTGAGGATAAAAACATATCTTCTTTTATGCAAAGAGTCAATGAACTAGTGATGGGTATTAGATATGCTAGTGGTATCCTTGATGAACATGAAATTGTAGCGAAAGTGATCAAATTATTGCCTGCTTTATACAAATCAAAAGCTCATGCCATTGAGAAGCTAAGAACAGTGACAAAAGTGACAAGGGACATGCTGATTGGAAAACTTGTTGCCTTTGAGTTGAGTGAATTTGGCGATTATGTTTCTAAGATTGAATTTGCATTTAAGGCCTCTGTATCTGGTAGGAACATACAAAGATATGATCTAGGAGAAAGTTCAAGGAAGACATTCAAATATGAGGAAGAAATGAAACAACTTGAAGATGAAGAAAGAGAAGTACAAGAGCTAGAATCACTGATTGCAAAGAGAGAAGGCAAAGGACAAGGTAAGCACAAAGGGAAGTTGCCCCTTATATGCTTTTCATGGAATAAAATTGGTCATTTTTCTTCGAGATGTCATGACAGAGTTCCAAGACCTAATCCTAACAAACCTAAATTTCAAAAGAAGTGTTATTTTGCTAAAGAAAATGAAATAGATGAAGAGTATGATGGAAATGAGGATGACTGGGTGTTCATTTCCGTTAAGGAAAATGGTCGAGAAGCCACTGAATCTGTAGATGATGAGAAATCTCTTGCAGCTCAAATTGAAGAAAAAGATGAATGGGTTATTGATAACAGATGCTCACACCATATGACTGGAGATAAAAGAAAATTTGTGATCCTGGAGAAATGTGATGGTGGAGTTGTAAGATTCAAAGATAACAATGCCTGTGTAATTCATGGAAAAGGGTCTATTTGTCTTGGTGGTAAGAATATCACTAATAATGTTCTATATGTTGAAGGACTGAAGTATAACTTGTTGATTGTTGGACAGATGGTGGACAAGGGTTATGATCTTCAGTTCAAGAATGGAAAGTGCAAGATAATTGGAAGTTCCAAAAATGTAATTGCATCAGGTACACATACAAAAGGTAACATCTTTCACTTGAGTGCTGCTAATGAAAGTTGCTTGATTGCTCAGATAGATGAGAGCTGGTTATGTCATGTGAATTTTGATAACATTGTCAAAGTTAGTTCCACTCAAGCAGTTAGAGATTTTCCTAAGTTAGTGAAGCCCACTAACTCAATATGCAAGGAGTTTCAGATGGGTAAACAAACAAGAGTCTCCTTTTGGAGAAAACAACATCATACAAATGGAGTATTGGAGCTTGTACATAAAAATTTGTGTGGTCCCTCCAGAGTGAGAAGTCTGCAAGGAGATAGGTATTTTATGCTACTTATTGATGACTATTCTAGGATGATATGAGTAGCCTTTCTAAGAGAAAAATGTGAAGCATTAGAAAAGTTCAAAATTTTCAAATCCATGGCAGAGAATGTGACAGGTCTTAAGATAAAATGCTTAAGGTCAGATAGAGGAGGTGAATTCACATCTTGAGAGTTTAATACTTTCTATGAAGAACATGGAATTAAAAGATAGTTATCTGCTCTCTGAACCCCTCAATAGAATGGAATTGCTAAGAGAAATAACAAAACAATACTGGATGCTGCCAGAACAATGATGTTAGAAAGAAATGCTCCTCACATCTAATAGAGAGAAGTAGTAAGCATTGTTGTGTATACTTTGAACCTGGTAAATGTCAACAATAGTTTTGGTAAGACTCCTTATGACCTTTGGTGTGGTCACAAGCCTACTATGAAATATTTCAATATTTTTGGAAGCAAGTGCTACATTAAGAGAGATGAGGATATAGGAAAATTTGATGCAAGAAGCAATGAAGGAATCTTTTTAGGTTACTCTACAAAGAGAAAAGCTTACCGATGCTATAAAAAAAGACTAAGGAAGATGGTGTAAAGTGCAAATGTTAGAGTTGATGAGGACTCTGCTAGATCATTCAGATATTTCAGATATGACTTTGATGAGAAACAAGATAGTACAAACAAAGGGAAGAGTGTTCAGATACATAATCAAGTCTAGATTGTTTCAGTAGATCAAGAATCTCAAGAGGGAGAGACAAGTAGAAGTACAAAAGAAAGAGAAGAATAACCTAAAGTGCGGAAGAAACCTAAAATTCCAAGGTATGTGAGATTGAATCACTCAGAAGATCAAATTATAGGGGATAAGAGTAAAGGTGTATAGATTAGAAGGAGAATTACAGATGAGCATTGTTTGATTTCTCAAATTGAACCAAAGAATGTCAGTGAAGCCTGTAATGATGTACATTGGATGGAATCTATGAAGAGTTGATGCAGATTGAAAAGAATAATACATGGATTCTGGTCCCTAGACCTAAAGATAAGAATGTGATTGGTACTAAGTGGGTGTTCCAGAACAAGCTGAATGAACAAGGAGAAGTGGTCTGAAATAAAGGAAGATTGGTGTGCAAAGGGTATTCACAAATGGAAGGTATTTATTTTGAGGAAACCTTTTCTCCTGTTGCTAGAATAGAAACTGTGAGACTGTTTCTTGCTTATGTTGCATACAAGAACTGTTAGAAACCCATATCAGATTTGCAAACCGAAAAGACCTTCCACATAAGAGAAAATAAAAAAATCAAGAGAGGTTGCAAGAAAGATGTGCAACATAATATTCGAGAATTCAATAAATTACAAGATATGATTTTCTTTATAAAAGCAAAGACTCATAAACCTAATCTTATCTTGAGCAACAAGATAGCTCAAAAGATAAAGATAAGAACCTAAAACTTAGGAATTAAATATGCCTAAGTAAACTTATGCTAAATGTGTAATTAAATATTAATTACACCAACAAGAACTACAAAGTCTATCATGTAATATCAACCTTTTTGTATGGTGAGTTGGAGGAAGAGGTATATGTTGAGCAACTGGATTGATTTATACTAACTAATGAGAAAGATATGGTTTGTGGACTAAAGAAAGCTCTCTATGGACTCAATCCAGCTCCCAAAGCTTGGTATGCTAGACTGGATAAGTACTTGCTAAAGCTTGGATTCAATAAAGGTACTGTTGACAACAATTTATACTTTAAGTTAGAATAAGAAAAAGAATTGATTATTGAAGTTTTTGTTGATGCCATTATATTTGGAGGTAATGATTATCTATGTATGAGGTTTTCCGAGGAAATGAAAAGTGAATTTGAAATGAGTATGATTGGAGAGATGAAGTTCTTTTGGTCTGCAAGTCACTCAGTTAGACGATGGGATTTTCATATCACAGTCCAAATATGTGAAAGAGTTGTTGAAGAAGTTTGGCATGGAAGATTCAAATCCTATTGGTACCCCCATGGTAACCAGATGAAAATTGACATAGAATGATGATTCTCCCAAGGAAAATCAAACAAGATACATGTCAATGATTGGCGTATTGCTTTACCTGACACAAATCAAACTAGACATTATGAATGCAGTGTGTATGGTTGCTAGATTTCAGGTTGATCCAAAAGAATCTCATGTGACTGTTGTTAAGAGAATCTCCAAGTATCTAAAAGAAACGGTTGATTTTGGGCTTTGGTATCCTAAAAATGATGATCTCATTTTGTGTGCATACACTGATGTAGATTGGGATAGAGATGTAGATGATAGGAAAAGTACTAGTGGTGGTGCCTTCTTCCTAGGGAAGAAGCTAGTATCTTGCTTAAGTAAAAAGCATAATTTGATCTCTTTGTCTATTGCTGAAGTTGAATACATTGCTGTTGCAAATAACTATACTCAAGTAATGTGGATGAAATATATTCTAAGAGACATTGGTGTAGTATATGATGAGCCTATTGCCATATATTGTGATAACTCAAGTGTAATCAATATATCAAATAATCCAGTGTTTCACTCCAAGACCAAACATATATCAATAAAGTTTCACTTCTTGAGGGAGAAAGTGAGTGAGAAAGAAGTCAGACTAGAGTATTTGCCTACAAAAGAGCAGATTGCTGATATTTTCACCAAGCCATTGCCAAAAGATACTTTTGAGTACCTCAGAGGGTTACTAGGGGTAATCACCCCTCCTGATAAGAACTAGATATGCATTTGCATGCATCAATCTATGTGTATCATAGCTATATTCTGATCTAGATTGATGCTTCCATGGATGCTACTTAGGGGGAGTAGTTAGAAGTGCAGATATGTGGTTCAGAGCATACTGATGGAAAGATATTGCTTATCTTTTCCATTGATGTCAAAGGGGGAGAAGAGAATGTGCAAAACAAATTGAAAAAAATGGGAAGAGGAGAGGAGCATGTGGAAAGCAGTAGGAGGAGAAGTCTTGTGAAAAAGTAGAGTCAGAATCTAAAGGGGAGTAAGTGCTGATGAAGAGTTGTATTGATGGTGTTTTTCACATCCTTTGTTGCCATCAATGGTAAAGGGGGAGGTTGTTGGATGTTGTGGCTTTGTTGCTGATATGTGGTTGTCATTGATGTCAACACTATCATTCTTATCTACTTCAGATGCTACATATGTCGAGGGTATTAAGAAAATTGTTAAAGGAGATGTTGTAGTTTGCCAGTGTATCAGTGGAGGTCATGAAGGTGCTTTGATTTGTATGTTGATGTTCGACCATTGCGGTCTAAAGGGTTTAATGTTGGGTATATCTAGTCTATCTATTGGAAGTCTTAGAGGTCCACATGAAGTTTTGATGAAGCTATGAATTACTGTGTTTCGATAGAGTTCCTGAGCAAAGTTGGTGTGATTCTTGCAATGTTAGTTGTTGTGGATATTTATTTGATGGTTTCTGATGCTTTTGGATGCTTCTAGATTGTACTCTATCTTTGTGGTACATCCACGTTGATTGAGGTGTTTGTGGATGATGATTTTTCCTTTGCATGTTCAGTTTTCTTGTTCTTGTCCAACATGGTGAATGTGACGTGTTGTGAATCCTTGAAAATCACAATTTGAATGGTTAGCGTACTTGAGGATGTTGATTTGGGATATAACTTAGTTTTGGCTGACTGAGTTTGATTCACATTATAAATTGATTTGTAATTTAGGTTGACACCATGTATATGTTTTATTTCTTTTGTAAGCCGATAGAGTTGTTGATGTAAATCCATGTTGTAGATATATAAGAGAGTTTGTTTTGAGCGAAGTGAAGAATGTAAGAGAGTGTGTGTGTAAGAGTATGAAAATACAAGTGCGTGAATATTGATCATATCATTCGATTGCATAGCAAAGTGTGGAGGAGTTTGTGCGAAGTGTGAAGAAGTTTTTTGTGCTTAAACTGGAACTATAATAAGGCTTTGTGGAGAAGCTATTCTTTCAGATCAATACCCTATGGATCTAATCAGACTATTTGTAAGGCAGTGAGCCTTCCTTTGTAATTGAGCAGTGAGCTCTAGGAAGTGTGCTTGAATGCAAGTGCATTCCCCATATTATTCTTATCCTTTTTACATGTTATAATACTTTGTACTAACATCCACAGTGGTTTTTCCCCTAACAAAGTTTTCCACGTAAAAAATATTGGTGTTCGCTGTGTCTTTGATGTGTTGTTTGTTTGTGGTTAATTGCTAATTCATCAAATCTGAGAATAAGTTAAGTTAAGGCTGATAAATCTATGACAACTGATTCACTCCCCCCTCTCAGTTGTCTGTCCTTGTTTTTCCACTAGTAACAAGTTTAGCCATTTCATTTTACATGGAAATGCTTATTTATATACTATAGTTTATTTCAAAACACTTTTGAATACTCAATATATAATATATCATATTTAGATTATTAATATATATTATAATTCTTATAATATATATGTATGTATGTATATATTTGTATTCACATGATTTATTAAATGTATAATCTGTCAATCAAATATATATATATATATATATAATTATATATTAAATAATTATATAGATATATATCTTCATATGTATATTAATATGTATGTATATGCATTTACATTAAAATAATCATATACATATATTTAATATATATACATATTATATAACATTATTTTTTTTTTGATAAGTAAGATGAGTTTATATTGATGTTGAAAAAATTGTACAGAGCTTAGTGTGTGCCAGAGGCACCAGATTTGAGCCATCACCCTACAACAACCAATCCTGACCCCAGACAATGAACATATGTGTCAAAATGACCATGTAGGGTCAAGCCAACATCGCCTAGACAGAAGCACAACCCAAAATTCTCTTAACATAAAACGTGTGAAACTATTACTAGAACAAACCTAGATTACTAGACCAAACACAAAATACAGTTTCACCAGAAATTTTGTTGTGCAAATACCATAAATTCGTAGCGCGAAGTTGCATTCTGTGTCACTGAAAGATTGTGTTTCTTCTTGAGGAATTTGACCCCAACTTTCACTAGCCTACAATGTTCAATCAGCTCCAGACCTTCAATGTGGGATAATAGTTAATGGTAGCCCCATATTCATTGATTGGTGCATATATATATTCCTTGTATGTCCAATCTATACTCCCATGCTAATGATATATTTGTACCTAAGTATATCTACCTACTTATACGTATGCATGTATTCATATGTATGAGTTATCAAAGACATATACCTATATACATATATACATTCTATGTATATATCAATTGTTTAATATATAAACATGAATGCATGTAAAAGAACTAATACTTATCACAGACTCAATCACATATCCTCAATCAAGAACATTCAAAGACTAACCACAAACTAATACAAAACATTCCAAAACCATGATTGAACATTACTTACCATTTATCAAACTTATCTTGACTTAACTAGACCAAAATAGGACATGAGTGTGTGTATGCTCAATTAGGCTCATTAAGGATTACCAAACCAAGTTCTTCTCCTGAGTGATACTCCCCCTCACTTCTAGAGGTTTAAATGTGTTCTTGCATCCAAAATAGTGCATCACAATAGTAGTTATCCAATAACATTACATTCATATGCATCATATATTTTCATCTTCTAGTCATTTAAAATATCATATTGAATTACACATTCATTCATCACATTTTCCATCAAGATTCATATACAAAACAAAATCATATATTAAATCATTTTAACTCAACAAGGTAATAATAAATAAGAAATAACACAATGGGGTGTAACAATCTATCAATACGATCCTTCGTATTTTCATGTTCTCCTTTTTGAATCTTGAAGAGGTAAGATAATAGAATGCCTATGTCAATGATTTGTTTGAACCTGTCCACAAATTTGTCCTTAAATATGTCCACCCAATGATGCATCCATCTTCCAAACATTGGAACTAGTTTGTTGCTTTATTGATCAAAGATTCTACAAAGAGTTGCACAATTACATCCTCATCCATAACTCTTGAAATCCCACACACAATGGTGAAAGATCGAATATGGTCTTCTAGATTATGTGTATCTTCTCTAGTAAACTTTGGAAAATGTTTCCTAGATCCCATTGGTAGGGCTGAGAAATGAGATAACACCAATGGCCCAAAATGAGTAATCCATGGTGGTGGTGAGATGAGAGTCATCTCTTATACTAGAAATTGTTATAGAAAAGAGGAAACTTTATAACTTAGAGTCACCAACCCCTATTTTGAAAAGAGGTAATATATATATTTTATTTTAGGATTAATTTATTGGTGGCGAAGGATTCTAATTGAGGTTTGGGTTAGCTCAAGGATGGGGGTCCCACATAATCTCTATTCTTGGGAACATTTCAACTATTCTTCTAACTGGTCACTACACTAACTCTTCTTCTTCAAGGACAAAATTTACTCGTATATACTCTGCAACACTCCTCTTTATCTCCAAACTAAAGTATTTAATTGGGAGATAATGTCTTCCTATTTTTCTTGTATCCAATCAAGATTCGACTTCAATATAGGAAAAACATTTTCATTTTGCAAGACCATATTCACACATAGTAAGACAAATTTTATGACTTCTTCAATCATCCCCAATAGAGTCGCCAAAACTATGTTGGTTGACAGATTTTTATTTTTAAATATTAACTTAATTTGACTCTATCATGCCCAAAAGAAAGACCAATCAATCACCAATAGTTGGAGAGATCACCATTTAATTGGTGATCTTCCTCTGAATTTTAAGAGGTACAACTCCCTCGTAAGAAGTTATTTTTAGATTTTTTGAAATACAAGGAAAATGGGGGCATGCTTTTAACCAGAAAGTAGAAAAGAAAAACCAACACCTGCCCATAGTCATGGAATAGATGCGATGAAAAGTCAACTTTAGAACAACTAACCAAATTGAAAATAAGATTTGCAAGCCACCAATATTATGACTTAAAGATCAAATTATTAATAGCAAGCTGACTCAACACAATACAAATTTAACATTCACTAAAGATACATGAATGAAACGCTAATGTATACCACATCCACAAAGAGAAGGAATATCTAAACACTTATCAAAGATCAAATTCTTACTCATAAATGTTAAGAACTTCATTCAAATTATTGCTCAAAGACAACAAACATCTTTGGAAAATAATCAAAATTGTAAAACTTGATCCTTCATTTAGATAGATTCTCATTCATGCATCAATGTGCAAAGGGGATCAAAATCTAGACCCCTCTAAAGTCTAATCAAATCATATTTAAAATTTCCCATCATAAAGATCAATAACTTTTTTAAAATCGAATCTTGGGAGAGTTGTAACCATCACTTCACCAAATAAGCATTTTGTGGGAGATTAGTTAATCTCTATCTGATGAAGAAACATAAGAATTAATGGATAATTTGAGAATGGTTGTGATTGCATTGCATCTTCTGATTGACTAGGAAAATGGAATAAATCACCAATCTTACAAATGAGCCTTGTGATCTTCAACTAGTGTGAAAAACTTGTATTTCTAAGTCTGATAATTAATGACCTGCCAACTAAGGAGCACATTCATGTGGACAGTTTAAATACAAAATATTTCATTGATTCCAAAGCATACTTCACTACAATAACATCACATCATTGGCTGAGTTCATTAAATTCAAAGAAAATTGGATGTCCTTCTGTCATTAATCACCTTTGAGTTAATTCGTTCAACTTATCCTTCTATTCTATAAATAAAACTCAAGTGCTCTCATTCTTCACAATGATAATTACAACTTCAAACATGTTGAGTACTTCAAGCATTGCTACTTCTAAGAATAAGAGTGATTTCCTCTCCATTGAGGGAGTGGAATGTAGTGTAGTGAGGAGGCTGGTCGTAGACCATCTCAGGGAGATTTTCCTCAATTGTAGTGATGTGGAAGAGGGATTGATTAGAAAGATAATCAAAGAGCATTTTCTTTCTCAAGTGCATGCACACAACTCGACTTTACTGGAGTGCTTCCTCTACAACATCATTCACATCTCCAGGAAGCTAGAGTGGGGAGTCAGGGCTGCTGAACATTTGGTGAGGCCAGTTTATCTGCCCTATGTTGAGGATGCCTTGGGAAACTTGACTGAGTATTGATGCATTGGTCTAGTGGGTGATGTGATTTATAGTGCCATTGTCTTGAGAAATGAATGAGCAAAGCAGGACATTGCCTTACTCCATGCTAGGTTGGGGCAAAATATGTTGGAAAAATTGGCCCATTTCTTGGAATTTAATGAGAATATTTTCCCCCCTTTGCAAATTGAATGCCTCTAGGAGGTGGTGGAAGACATCCAGATCCTCATCTTTACTCTCTATGTCTAAAAATATCATACTAAAATCTCCCATTTTGGCATGTAATACGATGAATTTATATATATATATAATATAATCTTTTTTTGGTTTTTAAATCTATCTCATGTGATGGAATGATTTGGAAATTCTCTGTTTTTAGTTTTGTGTTTTTCATTTCCTTTATAATGAAATTCTTTATTTTCCATATCTATAATGTGTATCGATGGTTATGCATTCATGGTGCAGAGGCACCATGGCAATTTTTCTCAAATGTTGTCATTAGGTGTTTAGGCATGAGTTCTCTATGCTTCATCATGTTTTTGATGTAATAAGGTCGAATGCAGACCATTTTTGATGTATTTGAGTCACATAGGGTCATTAAGTTGTGTTTTGAAAATGTTGCAAAAAGTTGCTTTGCAACTTTGCAAAATTTGCATTGTAAGGAAGGTGAATGGTCATCCATTTGAAAATTGGTTGGAGACTATTGGTTTTTAGTTGTTATGTGTTTAAAATGCCTCACAAACTTTGAGATGATACTTTTGATGTGATTTTGGAGGAAAAGCAATTGAATAAACTTTGTTTTCTATTGAAATTATGTGTTTTCCTGTAGGTTTTGATTATGCACGACCATGTGTAGTGGATTAATGATCTAAGAGACACATGTGGAAAGTTGAAGTAGTGAATCCTCTTTGATTCAGTTGTGGTGTCATAGATTTTCATTGAGAAATAAGTCTTTTTGAAGCATTTTCTTGCAAACCATTTGTAAAACCCTAGGTTTAAGGGTTTGTGAACAAAATTATGTATTGCAGCCCATTCCACTATTGAAACTTGGCCAAACTCAATGGAATGGAGGATTTTGATGTGCTTTTGGAGGTTTTCTTGTTGTTTAGAGCAGGGAATGGAGTTTGGGGTGGTTTTTTCATGCCCTAGCCGAACATCTTCATGTGCTAGGCTTAGGTAGGTTAGAGATTTGATAGGACAAAAAATTGGTAATGAAGTTTGGTGATTTTTTTTTAATTTTTGGACCCTATGTGACATGTTGCACCTATTGGTGTAGAGTTTTTATGTTTGGTGTTTGAATTTCTTAGAGGTGCTATGGAAAAGTGGCCTAATTTGGCCTTGGAGTAGCGTAGCAGGTCAAATTTGAAGTTTTTCCAAAATAAACCTATTCACAAATGAAATATGTTATGGAGGAGCCTAGTGGGTGTCTGAGATGGTCAAGGGTTTGTGGAGAAACAACCTTCTCTAAAAGATATGTTTGAATAACTAGGTTTGGAGACCTAGAAGAAGAATTGTGAAATTGTGAGTGAAGCCACCATTGTTAGGGTTTGTAATCTTGAAGAAGTGTTTAAATTGTGTTTTTTGAACCTACTCTAGCTTGCTCTACATCAGGTGGTATTAGAGCATAGGTTCTGATTGACAAAGTGAAAAGTGAATGAAAGTTGGCATAAGCAAGATGCCTCCAAAGAGCAATCCAGCGACTAAAGAAGTTAGAGAATTGAAGGAACAATATGAAAATTAGGTGAGGATTTATAAGGAGTCTCATGAAGCTTCCCTTTCCAAAATAGAAACCTTGGAGAAGAATCATAGAAGAGGAATGGTCAGTGGAGACCAAAGTGATAAGGAGGATGAGGGTGAGAGTGAGAACCCTCCAGTGGGAGTCCATGAGGAGGAGGACTTAGACCCTAAAGAGATGAGAATGGTTAGGATGCTAAAGGCTATCAAGGGGGATAATACTCCAAAATTGAAAGTTGAAGTGCCTATGTACGATGGAAAGATGGGCAGTGAAGAAGTGTTGGGTTGGATAGATGCTCTTGATAATTTCTTTGAGTTTGAAGAGATATAAGACAATAAGAAGGTGAAATTTGCAAAAGCCAAGTTGAAGGGCCCTACCCTAACATGCTAGAACTATGTCCAAGAAGAAAGAGAAAAGAAGGGAAATTCTAAGATTAGTTCATGGGATATAATGGTAGCAAAGGTGAAGGAAAAATTTCTACCCATAGATTATGCAATACAAACCTTTAGGAAGTTGGTCCATAAGTTGAGTATTAGAGTAGGACATACTGAAGATGAGGTAGAAAAGGTTGCAAGGTATCTAAATGGGTTGAGGCTCAACATTCAAGATGAAATTGGTCTCAATACACCTATGACAATTGAAGAGTGTTTCCAATTGGTTGTCAAGGTAGAGGAAAGAATCAAAAGGAGACAAGAGTAGAAAGGAAGAGGTAGAGGGAAAAATTTCAGAGGTAGAGGCAACTTTGGTGGAAGAGGGTAGTCACAAAAACAACAAGGTGAATCAAGGAGTCACCAAGAGAAAATTGGTGAATCAAGTGGCAGAGGTAACTTCAGAGGAAGAAGATTTAGTGTTAGAGGAAGGTTTGGTGGACAAGGGAGAGGGTCAAACACCTTCTCAGGTAGATGTTACAATTGCAACCAATTTGGACAACCAACATGGAAGTTCCTGGACAAGCAAGCATCAATTTCACATGGAGGTGAGCGAAGAACCCAAATTTTGCATGAAGAAGATAGTGAAAGTGTTAATTCACCATCTCAGCATGCTACCTCTGAGATAGGTGAGTCATTGATAATGAGGAGAACACTTATTAAGGTGTCTATAGTCAAAGAGCCTCCATAAAGGATTTAGAACCACATGCAAGTCAAATGGAAAGGTATGCAAAGTAGTTGATTCAGGCTCTACTGATAATTTGGTTTCCTTAGAAATGGTTGAAAAATTAAACATGAAAAATATTCCGCACCCCACACCATACAAAGTGTCATGGTTAAATAAGGGCCAACAAGTTTTAGTCAATGAGCAAACTTGGGTAGAGTTTAACATTTAGGGGTATAAAGCTAAGATTCTTTGTGACATCATCCCCATGGATGTTTGTCACTTGCTGCTAGGAAGACCTTGGCAGTATGACAAAAAGGCCAAGCATGATGGTCAGAAAAACATTTATGTAATAGACAAGGATCATGGAGTCTCATTTACATTGACACCCCTACAAGATGAAGAGTTTGATAAACAAGTCGGTTCTAGTGTTATGGTAGTGGGAGTGAAAGAGTTTTTGAAAAAATTGAATGATGAAGGTGGTTAGGGATTTACCTTAGTATTCATATACCTAAATCCAAATTTTTTTTAGCAGAAAATAAGATGGAAGGTATAACTAGTGAGCTTCAAGCTTTGTTAGACAAATATGAAGACATTGCAGTTGATGAGTTTCCTAGTTCTTTGCCTCCCATGAGAGATGTAAGCCATCACATAGATCTGATCCCTGGTTCAAATTTTCCAAATAAGGCTGCATATATGATGACCCCTAACAAAATGAAGAAATAAGAAGGCAGGTTCAAGAATTGTTAGATAAAGGCCTAATAAGGGGAAGTTTGAGCCCTTGTGTTGTCCCTATAGTTTTAGCACCTAAAAAGGATGGGGATTGGAGGATGTGTACTAACTCAATGGAAATAAACAAAATCACCATTAGATACAAGTTTCTAATACCTAGGATGGAGGATTTGATGGATTGCTTGGGAGGTGCATGCTATTTTTCAAAGATTGATTTAAAAAATGGTTATCATCAAATTAGGATAAGGGAAGGAGATGAATGGAAAACTACATTTAAAACTAATGAAGGTCTGTATGAATGGATGGTAATGCCCTTTGGACTGTAAAATGCTCTAAGTACATTTATGAGGTTAATGAATGAGGTTTTGAAGCCTTTTATTGGAAAATTTGTTGTTGTATATTTAGATGAAATACTTGTGTTTAGCAAGAAAAAGGAAGAGAATTTGCAACACCTTGACATGGTTTTGCAGAGATTGAATGAGGAGAAGTTGATGATAAATCTAAAAAAGTGTGAATTTATGAAAGAAGAACTAGTGTATCTTGGTTTTGTGATCTCCAAGGGCTCATTGAAGATGGATCCCACCAAAGTAGAGGAAATACTCAGTTGGAAAACTCCAAAGTTAGTAGCAGAGGTAAGAAGCTTTCATGGGCTTGCAAGTTTCTATAGGAAATTCATCAAGAATTTTAGTCATATCTACTCACCCATTTTTGACACCATTAAAGGAGATAAAAGGAAGAAATTTCAGTGGACTAATGAGGTAGAAAGGAGATTTGAACATCTGAAAAATAGAGTGGCACAACAACCAATTCTTGCTTTACCTGATTTCAACAAGGTTTTCACCATAGAGTGTGATGTAAGTGGTTTTGCAATTGGTGCAGTCTTAAGTCAAGAAGGCAGATCGGTGGCTTTCTTTAGTGAAAAGCTTAATGAAGTAAAAAGGAGGTATTCATCATATGATTTAGAGCTATATGCAATGGTGTAGGCCCTTAAGAAGTGGAGACACTATCTTTTACCAAAGGAATTCATAGTGTTCACCGACAATCATGCCTTACAATCTCTGAATAGTCAAGAAAAGTTAAATCACAGACATGTAAAGTGGGTGGAATATTTGAAGAGCTATACCTTCACTATCAAACATAAGAAAGGCCAGTCCAACAAGGTAGCTAATGCTCTAAGACAAAGGTCAATGTTTGTGCATGAAATCCAACTTCAGAGTGTGGGACTAGAAGCCTTGAAGGATATGTATGCTGAAGATGATGACTTGAAAGAGGTATATTCTATTTGTGCTTAGTTTAAAGATGCTTTTCCATGAGGAATATTCTGAATTTCTATTGCAAGATGGATTGTTGTTTAAAGGAGCTCAATTATGCATACCAAGGTGCTCCATGAGAAAAAATTGATAAAGGAGAAACATTGTGGTAGTTTAGGAGGACATTTTGGGGTTGAAAAAACATTGGATTATTTAAGAAGATTCTACTTTTGGCCAAAAATGCAAGTTGATGTTAGAAAGTTTGTGGTAAGTTGTATAATCTGCCAAAGAGCCAAAGGTTTCACTTCTAATGTAGGACTTTATCAGCCTTTACCAATACCTAATAGGCCTTAGGAGAGTCTAAGCATTGATTTTGTATTAGGTTTTCCTAAAACTCAAAGAGGTTATGATAGTGTATTTGTTGTTGTGGAAAAATTTAGTAAAATGTCTCACTTCATTCCTTGTAAATGTACAAATGATGATTCTCATATTGCAGGGTTATTCTTTAAAGAAATTGTTGGAATTCATGGTCTTTCATTAACAATTGTATCTAAAAGGGATTCAAAGTTTATTGGTCACTTTTGGAAGACCCTTTGGAGGAATCTTGGAACTAATTTTACCTTTACTACTACCTTCCATCCACAAATGGATGGGTAGAATGAAGTGGTCAATAGATCACTTGGAAACCTTTTGAGATGCCTCACAAAAGAACATGGTCAACAATGGGACTTAGTTCTTCAGTAGGATGAATATTCTTACAATGATTCCATCAATAGAAGCATTGGGAAAATCCCTTTTGAAGTGGTGTATGGTCTGAAACCAAGAGGTGTATTTGAGCTTAGATATTTGACAGGGATGGAGAAGAGAAGTGCCGAGGGAGAAGCATTTGTAGAAGCCATGAGAGAGATGCACTAGCAAAATAAAGAAAATTTGCAGAAAAGTGTTGACAAGTATAAGAAGCATGCCGGTTTGAAGAGAAGGGATGTGCAACTCAAGGTGGGAGACTTGATCCTTGGACATCTGAAGAAGGAGAGGTTTCCAAATGGAAAGTACACCAAATTACTGATGAAGAAAATTGGGCCTTACAGAGTGGTCCATAAGTTTGGGGCCAATGCATATGAGATAGAACTCCCTCCTGGAGTTACTACCTCCACTATCTTTAATGTTGATGACTTTTACCATTTCAAGGAATTTGTGGATACAGGTACAAGTTTTGATGCTAATTTTGCTGATGAAGATTGGGTTAAAGATATTCCTCCTACCAAACCATTGAAGCTGGAAACAATTTTGGACATAAAAGAGGTAAAGAGAACAAGACATAAAGTTTACAATGAATATCTTGTAAATTGGAAAGGCTTACCTCCTAAAGATGCAACATGGATGTTAGAAGATGATATTAAGAAGCATGGAACATTAGTGTAGGAGTTGATCTCAGGTGGAACCTGAGATTCTTTTCTCTCTGAGTGTATGGTGTAGGGGCACCATGGCAATTTTGCTCAAATGTTGTCATTAGGTGTTTATGCTTGAATTTTGTGTGTTTCATCATGTGTTTGATGTAATAAGGTTGAATGGAGACAATTTTATATGTATTTGAGTCACTTAGGGTCATTAAGTTGTGTTTTGAATTTTTTTTGAAAATGTTGCAAAAAGTTGCTTTGCAACTTTGCAAAATTTGCATTGTAAGGAAGGTGAATGGTCATCCATTTGAAAATTGGTTGGAGATTGTTGGTTTTCAGTTGGTATGTATTTATAACACTTCACAAACTTTGAGGAAACACTTTTGATGTGATTTTGGAGGAAAAGCAATTGAATAAACTCTATTTTTTGTTGAAATTCTATGTTTTCCTGTAGGTTTTGATTCTGTATGGCCCCATACAGTGGAATAATGATCTGAGAGATGTGGAAAGTTGAAGCAGTGAATCCTCTTTGATTCAATTGTGGTGTGATAGTTTTTCATTGAGAAATAAGTCTATTTGAAGCATTTCCTTGCAAACCATCTGTAAAACCCTAGGTTTAAGGGTTTGTGAACAAAATTATGTATTACAGCCCATTCCACCATTGAAACTTGGCCAAACTCAGTGGAATGGAGTATTTTGATGTGATTTTAGAGGTTTTGTTGTTGTTTGGAGTAGGGAATGGAGTTTGGCGTGGTTTTTTCCATGCCCTAGCCTAACATCTTCATGTGTTAGGCTTAGGTAGGTTAGAGATTTGATAGGACAAAAAATTGGTAATGAAGTTTGGTGACAAAAATTGCATTTTGGGACCTGTGTCATAGAAAAATGGCCCCTTGTCATTTTCATGGACTTTTAGGTATTGTTTCAATATGTTTTATATATTTTTTCCTTAATTTTATATTGTAACATGGCTTGAACATGCTTATTTTAATATTAAAAATTAAATATTGAAGTCTTGCGAATGTGTTGTGAAGTGTTGTAAAACATTTCTACATTATTCTAGACTCTATTTAATATAATTCACCTAAAAATCATATTGTTACATGTCAACAAGTCCAATTTTTAAGTGTTGTTAAGTCTTGTAATCAAGATTCACACTTTTCTAGGCATTTTCCCCTTATTTATCCCTTTCTCATATCTTATTTGACCCCTTTTTTACACTCATAAGATTTTTTTAAGTGTATTTTTTAATATACTCCTGACACACAACATTACATAGCATTTAATTCCCAACACCTAAGTTTATGTCCTAGGTGGGACCCATTCACCATGGGTGGCGAATGAGTCCACCTTGGCTCCAAAATTCAAAATATTTCAAATTTCTTTTGGGATATATTCAAAATTATTCTTGATATCGGCCTATGATGATGTATGAATGGGTACTAAGGCACAATATTTGTATAAATAATCTAATTTTACCTCATTTTAACATCCAACAAGTCATCTTCACATTCACTTACTCACTGAAGCATTCATTCAAGCATCTTGTAATACATCATTGAGAAATTATTGAAGCATCTTGGAGCAACCATTGACATTGATTAAAAATTGCATCATCAAGGATCTTGGTAAGTTGTAACATATTTTATGTTGTTCATTTATCATCTTTCTTGAATTTCAATTATTTTTATAGGGTTTGATAACCAAAGTGGTGTTTGACAAAGTCAAACCCCTATTTTCTAACCCTCCAACATTTTCCCCCTTTTGCATGTGTTTGCAGCCTTTGTTTTATAGATTTAACAGGTTTAAAAGCTGCTGAAAAGTGGAATCAAGTTAACTAGGCTCTTCAAGTCAAACTATCTTTATTTCAAGATTATTGAGTGATTTCTGTTTGTTTCATGTAGAATTGACTTTGGCAACCCGACATTCAGACTTTTTCAAATCTAGTGTTGTAGAGTTGCCTGCCTGATTTTCTAGAAATATAGGAGTGGACTAATTTTCCACCCTTGGTGAATGAGTCCCACTTGATATTAGAAATCAATATTTTGTTAGATTTCGGATCTCGATAGTCAGAAATTTGTTCCCAATAGCTTTTTCACCTATAGGTGGACTAATTCACCACCCTTGGCGAATGAGTCCCACTGTGAATTTTCAGTGAAGTCAATCAACATTCTAGACATCTCAACAACATTACTTTCAGTCCAGGTGTACTCATATTTAACTTTATACTTTCTATTTTGCATATTTTATTCAATTTTCATGTTGTTTGCATATCACATTGTGTTTTCAAACATTATGTAAATCTTAGTTTTGTATTCATTTAGATTAGTTTCATTTATTCAATTGCATTTAGTTAAGTTCATTTAGGCATTACATCATTATTTATTACATATTTGAGTGAACTTGCTAGGTTTTTGGCCTCCTTATCTCTCCTTCTTAGGTGAAAAACCTTAAGAGTGCTAGAGATATCTAGAGTGCCAAAAATCTACTATTCATTTTGGTGAGCTTGACTCTTGAGCACCTTTCATCTTCTGATTTCATTGGCATATTGCATCTTAGATTACATTACAATTCAATTTGGATACTTCTTTGTTCTTGCATTCTATGTATTCTTTTTATATTGTATTAGGGAAAAATAGCTTAGATTTCATTCTTGCATTTCATATCATTGAAAAATTGAAAAATCTACATCCCATCCCTTTTAAAGCATTCTATTTTTTCATTGCATACATTTAAAAATTCTGAAAATGGTAAAAATATTGCATACTAGGACTCATTTGGCACCTAGGGTGAATATGTCCTATAGTTTTTCAACAACTTTTTTTTGCATTTTCTAGCATTTTTCTAGCATTCTATTTTTTGTAGTTTCAAATTTTTTATAGTTAGTAGTAATTTTGTTATTAGCATTTACTTACATTAGGTTACATTGCATTTGAGTAACCTTTCTCCTTTGTATTATTTGTATGAGTGCTTGGTATTCCATTGATAATACTTTTGTGAAAAGAAGTTCTAGACTCATGGCATCCCACGATAGCACTGTCATTGTGGACCTTGGGATTTCAAGAGCTCCTACTCCTAGTATGGACAATGGTGTATTAGGCACTAAAAATAATACTATACCTTCACCCTTCCCACCAATGAATGATAACACCCAAAATAACTCTCAAGATAGGATTAATATTCATGAACAATTTGCACATTTACAACATAATTTGACCCTTGAGAATGTATCCAAAACTACTATACCTGCCATAGATAAACTTCATCAGTTGCTTGAACATGATGATGGTTTGATTGTCCTAAAGAAAGTTGTTGAGATTTGTAATAAACATGCTCCTACAAATACCCAATCTGCAATCCATCCTGCTAGTCAAGGAGGACCTCAAGTTCCTCCCCCTTCCACTATTACATCCATTCCAACCTATACCCCACCACAAGTCACTACTACTTTGCAAGAGGTTAGTTATGTGGCTCCTTCTTTCACTATTCCACCTATCATTCCTACTTCACTTGTGGCATCGCAAACCCCTTCCACCACCTTAACACCTCTGTGCATCTCTTTCACTTCCCCTACCATGCCTTATACTCCATCACCATTCTCCCTTCCACCTCAACCTACATATCATGATCCTATCATTACACAACTCCTTAACCTAGTTTCATCAATGCAACATCAAATTTCTGCCGTTAGCCAAGGTCAACTTGCTCCCATCACCTATCCTATCCATAGTAGCCCATTATCTTTAGAGGTCTTGTGTACCCCAATGCCACAAGGGATAGAAATGCCTCGATTTGAGAAATATGGAGGAAAAGGAGATTCTGTGAACCATATTAATGCTTTCATAGCTTCATGTAGTGATTTTTTTTTAGCAAAATTTTTTCCTAGGACCTTGAAAGATAGTGCCTTAGAGTGGTTTTCTAACTTTCCTAATCATTCCATCCACTCTTTCAATGAGTTGGTGGATGCTTTCATAAGTAACTTTCAAGTTCACATGACACCAAAGAAAACTATGAATGACCTCATGTGATGTAGACAAAACATAGATGGAAAGATTACTAATTTTATCTCAAGATATCAATCTATGTATTCCCAAATTGATGTTAAGATTCCTGATGCACATCTACAAAAGATGTTCATCAAGAATTTGCACAGAAACCTTCAGGATAGGTTAACCATGATGAAATTCCCCTCATTCATGCATTTATGCACAACCTTGTGTGAATATCATAATTCAGTTTCAAGTCATGATTCCACATCCACTTCTAGCTGGGCCAACAAACCTAAAAACAACAATAACAACAATAACAATAATAATAATCCAAATTTTCGTAGAACAAATAGAGGCTTTTTACAATTTAATCCACCTTTGCAACCGCAACCCACCCAACTAGTTCAAAATTCCATGGCCATCATTAAGTCTGTTGTGCCTTATCATTATGGGGAACCTAATAGATAATTCACTCCATTACTAATTCCTTCCATAATACCATGAACCAATTACTCCAAAAATGCATGCTCACTTTGCCACCCATCCACCTGCTCGATCCAAACCAACCATTACCACCCACCTTCAGTCCTAATGCTTATTGTCACTTCCATCACCAAAATGGACATGATACTAAACATTGCAAGTGTCTAAAATATATAGTTCAAGATCTCATTGATTCAGGACAATTGACTATTATGAATAGAAGTAATAAATTTGTTGTGCCGCCTAACCAAAATTTACAAATTTTCACCAACCCTATGCCTAAACATACAACTTCATTTGTCAAGGCTAGTTAACCTTCTCAAACTGATGTAATGATTGTTGATACACATAATGAGAAACATAAAATATCTCCAATGGTTGTTGAACATAATTCTATGGATGATCTCATAGCTATGATAGACGTTATCCCTTGTAAGGGCCAAAACACAAAATATCTCAATATCACCCTTTTTGATAAATACATCTTACCAAAACTTCCTGATGGTCCTCTCTACATAGCTGTAAGAATATATGATAAGCCCAGAAATGGTATATTAATAGATCTGGCTTGTGGTGAAAATGTGATAACAGAGGAGTTCTTGGTATTGCATGATTTATATCAAGATGATTATGATAGATCAACTGCATGGATAAAAGCACACAATGGTTTTTTTTCCCTATGATTGGATTGATCATGTTACCTTTAAAAATAGGACCGAAAATACTAGATGTGAAATTTTTTATTATTTCACAATCCAACCAATTTTGTTTGTGGCTAGGTCACCCTTGGCTTCACTCAATGAAAGCAGTCACATCGGTCATTCATAAGTGTTTAAAGTTTCCACATGGAAATGAAGTCTTTACCATTCACCATAGTAGATTTAATGCTCTCTCCTCCAAAGGAAACTTTACCATAGAATCCTTTGGGCCTGAACCAATGGAACCTATTACACCTAGAAAGGACTTGTTTTTCATAGCATACCAAAAGTTTAAAGACAAAAGGATTCCGAATTGTCTCTTCGTTGTGTTTCCTCAACCACTTATGAATCTGTTGTTATAGATGAAACCATGCTTGACACTCCCACTCAGCCCTTACCCACTCCATCACAATTTGATCCTTCAACCTCCTTGTCTAAAAGACCTATAGAGGTTGGCAGTAGTCCAACCTTGCCACCTCGAATTAAACAAGTTTAAAAAGCTAAGGAGAAAGAGATTGATCCACCTCCTTTTGAGATGAAGGAGCCTCAAGATGATCAATCCACTTTAAAACCTCAAAAAAATTAGAATAGAATTAGATGAAATCAAGTTGCTAGAGATTGTTGACGATGTTGTCATTTTCTCGCTAGACTAATGAAAACTGAACCAAGTAAAGAAAATCAACCTCCTCCCTTGACAGAAATAGTTCCTGCTAATCCTCCTAACATACCGCAAGACAGTCCATCCCTGCCATCACAACAACCTAAAATTACCCAACAACTTCCATTATTAATACATCCCTCTTTGGAATCACTCTTCATCCTCCTGTAGTCATTAATCTTGATGAGGATGAAGACGAAGAGATAGCTAACATTGACGAAGAGATAGCTAAAATTGAAGAAGAGGTGCACAATAATTTGAATGCTTTATTTTCCTCTTTGAACAGTGAGTTTAGATGATAAATATCTTATACCAAGTTCACAACCTGGTGATTCTCCTCGCTTGGCACTTGCAATTCCTCCATTGGATAGTTAACCGCCCTTATAGTTCAATGATTATGATTGGAAGGCAGATGACCTATTAGATGGTTGATTTTCCTTTACCTCGCTAGCCCCTTTTTATTTGCTTTTTCTTGTATATTCCTTTTTTCTCATGTGTGTATCATGCTCCCCTATATTGTGTGTTTGATGTTATCTCTCTCTTTGTACACTTCTTCTATTTGTATCTCTATTCTTCTATATGTCATCGCTTTGATTGTATTTTTCTTTTTGCTTTGTGTTTTTCCTTTAGGGATGATGCAAAGCGTAGAGACACCCTTAGTCTCTTCCATGTTGACCCAAATGGTTGTTGTATTTTTATTTTTGTTTTGTGTTTTTCCTTTTGGGAGGACGTAAAGCATAAAGATGCCCTTACTCTCTTCCATGTTGACCCACAAGGTCTCTTTTATTTTCTTTTTCTTTATATTTTCTTGTGTTTTTCCTTTTGGGGATGACACAAGGAATTGAGACCAAAATTTTTCCTTCATGTTGACCCAAAATCCTTTTTCATTTTTCTTTTGTTTTCACTTGTGTTTTCCTTTTGGGGACATTGCAAGGCGCCGAGACTGCAATGTCTCTTTCATGTTGAACCAAAATGAATCTTTGTTTTTCTTTTTCTTTCACTCTCTATGTTTCATTCTTCTCATTCTATGTATTCAGGGAATGATGACAGTTCCGTGATCTTTCATAAAAAAATTGCAGCAAAGAACATACTGACCCCAAATCCATAGATCCCTTATATGTTTGGTGTGATTTCTTTTCTAGGGGAAATCCCCTTTTCTTTCTTTTTTTTTTCTTCATTTTCCTTGACATGACACAACCTGACTTTGAAACATATGACTTGGCATAGGGCTTTCCTAGTTGGCTCAAATGTCTTGTTTTTCTTTTGCATTTTCTTTTTCTTCTTCTACTTTAAATCAATTGCTCACGAATGAGGTGTAGAAATTCCTTTAAAGTGGGGGGCATACAATACCATAATCATTTGCATTCTTTGCTCCTAGCGTAGCCTTGTTGTTTATATAATGTGTTCATTACTTTTGTGGATGACATTGGGTGATGTTTCTAGCAGCACAGCATTTCTCTCGATGGTTTGATGCTACACATTGTAACTCCGGTTAGAATTTGGTCATCCTCGATTGTCCTCTGGGAGAGACTTATAGACATAATCCCCAAGTGATTGACCTTTTACATAAATTAATAAGACTCTTGAACAATATTTCTGCATTTACATCAACAGATTTCACACTTGCATTCTCATTTGGTCACCTTCATAACACAACTCATGCCTGTGGAGTCGCCTTTATCTGGCCACCTTGCATAACACAACTTGCATGCCCAGTGCCATCCTATTTTTTTCATGATTTCTAAGCATAAATTTTTTTCTTGTCTCATGAAGTTTGAGCAGACAACCATTTTCTTTTTGTGGAACCTTGTTAAAGTTATTAGGAGGTATAACTTTGGCATGGTTAAGTGGGAAGCCCAACTAGCGGCATGACTTTCCCTGTAGTCACTTTTTGTTCTTGAGTGCATGCCAACTAGTGTATGTATCTCTTTTTGGCCCTTCTCACCCCGTGGATGAGATAAAGTTTTGTGGGCCTTGAGTGAGTACACATTCTCTTTTCACCTAGATCTGATTCAAAAGAAGTTGGATTGATAATCGAAGCTTCATTTAACTCATTTCATGTGTGTTCCTTTCTTCTTATTCTTTGTTTTCCATGGGATCTTCATCTTGGGGGATTGATCATCCCTCTTGCTTGTTTTTATTCCATCTTGCTAAGGTAAGCACATCTAAACCCTCCTCTCGATGTTCATGGCTACTTTAGTGTGAGTCCGAAGCAAGTTCTTCCTCTCACTAAAGTGGGGGCTAAATGTGCCATAGAAAAATGGCCCCTTATCATTTTCATGGCCTTTTAGGTCTTGTTTCAATATGTTTTATATATTTTTCCTTAATTTTATATTTCATCATGGCTTGAACATGATTATTTTAATATTAAAAATTAAATATTGAAGTCTTGTGAATGTGTTGTGAAGTGTTGTAAAACATTTCTACATTAATCTAGACTCTATTTAATATAATTCACCTAAAAATCATCTTCTTACACATCAACAAGTCCCATTTTTAAGTGTTGCTAAGTCTTGTAACCAAGATTCACACTTTTCTAGGCATGTTCCCCTTATTTATCCCTTTCTCATGTCTTATTTGACCCTTTTTTACACTCATAAGCTTTATTTAAGTGTATTTTTGAATATACTCTTGACACACAACTTTAAATAATATTTAATTCCCGACACCTAAGTTTATTTCCTAGGTGGGACCCATTTTCCATGGGTGGGGAATGAGTCAACCTTGGCTCCAAAATTCAAAATATTTCAAATTTCTTTCATGATTTATTCAAAATTATGCTTGATGTCGTCCTGCGATGATGTATGAATGGGTACTAAGGCACAAGATTTGTATAAATAAGCTAATTTTACCTCATTTTAACATCCAACAAGTTATCTTCACATCCACTTACTCACTTAAGCATTCATTCAAGCATCTTGTAATACATCATTGAGCAATTATTGAAGCATCTTGGAGTAGCCATTGACATTGATTCAAACTTGCATCATCAAGGATCTTGGTAAGCTGTAACATCTTTTATGTTGTTCATTTATCATCTTTCTTGTATTTCAATTATTTTTATAGGGTTTGATCACCAAAGTGGGGTTTGACCAAGGAAAACCCCTATTTACTAACCCTTCGACATTTTTCCCCTTTTTGCAGGTGTTTGCATCCTTTGTTTTGTAGATTTATCAGGTTTAAAGGGTGTTAAAAAGTGGAATCAATTCAACTAGGCTCTTCAAGTCAAACTATCTTTATTTCAAGATTATTGAGTGATTTCTATTTTTTTCTTGCAGAATTGATGTCAACAACCCGACATTCAAACTTTTGTAAATCTAGTGTTATGAAGTTGCTGCCTGATTTTCCATAAACCTAGGAGTGGATTGATTTGCCACCCTTGGCAAATGAGTCCCACCTGAGATCAAAAATTAGTATTTTGTTAGATTCTAGATCCTAACAATTAGAAATCTGTTCTCGACAACTTTTTCACCTATAGGTGGACTGATTCGCCACCCTTGGCAAATGAGTCCCAATGTGAATTTTTAGTGAAGTCAATCGGCATTCTAGACATCTCAACAACATCATTTTCAGTCCAGGTGCACTCAGATTTAACTCTATACATTTTTTTTTGCATATTTTATTCAATTTTCACGTTGTTTGTATATCACATTCTCTTTTCAAATATTTCATAAATCTTAATTTTGCATTCATTTAGATTAGTTTCATTTATTCAATTGCATTTAGTTAAGTTCATTTAGGCATTACATCATCATTCATTGTACATATTTGAGTGAACTTGCTAGGTTTTTGGCCTCCTTATATCTCCTTTTTAGGTTAAAAACCTTAAGAGTGCTAGAGATATATAGAGTGCCAAAAATATACGGTTTAGAACCCTATGTGACATGTTGCAACTTCTGGTGAAGATTTTTTGTGTTTGGTGTTTTAATTTCTTAGAGGTGCTTTGGAAAAGTGGCCTAATTTAGCCTTGGAGCAGCGTAGTAGGTAAAATTTGAAGAAGTTGTTCCAAAATAACCCTATTCACAAGTGAAATGTGTTATGGAGGATCCTAATGGGTGTCTGAGATGGTCAAGGGTTTGTGGAGAAATGACCTTCTCTAAAAGATATGTTTGAAGAACTAGGTTTGGAGACATAGAAGAAGAATTGTGAAATTGTGAGTGAAGTCACCTTTGTTAGGGTTTGTAATCTTGAAGAAGTGTTTAAATTGTGTTGTTTGAACCTAATCCACCCTATTGTGCATCAATTATTTAAACACCATCTCTATAATACATTTTTTTTTCTGGTAGTAGGGTATGTGCAGGATCATCATGG